>VHIU01000211.1:0-143759 GCA_010577795.1 Isatis tinctoria
TTGGCTTTGTGTTGTGTGAGTCCTGAAACTCACTAAGTAATTCTAAATTACTTAAACCCTTTTCCCCTATCTCCCCTTTCAAGAACCCATGGTGATCGAGTAGCGATGGGAATCTTTGGCCTCGAACCGCTTGTCAAGCTGTTTAAAACTGTTCTTGTAAGTTCGTATGGAAAAGTGTAGTAGCGTTTACTAGGTTGGTTTAGTTTTAATAATGTCCATGAGCTCATGGTTTGTAAAAATACGGTTTGTAATGTTTTCCTTTCGAACTCAAATGTAAGACAAAGTTTGTGAAATAAATAAAGGAAGTATGTTTGTTTACAACCTCTTGCACTTAGCTATGTATATAGAAGTCTTCCGCTGATATGAATAGTTTGGTCCTAACTTGTTCACAACTCACTGTCGAATTAGACGGGTTGGCAAGCCCTGACCTTCGATGGTGGGGGGTCGGAGTTGGTCGGACGGACTAGCCTAAGCTCGATGACCTTCGAGAAGGGCCGGTCTATATGATCGATCCCGGCTTTTTGTGGCGTGCCCGAACGGGTTGGATATGCGGCCGGACTTGGTGTTCTTATTTGATTGGCCGTGTGTCCGGGGCATATCTGGTCCCATTCGGGGGTGCTACACTCGGTATCTCGTGGCCTCCGATCAGAAGATTGATTACGAGAAGTCGTTGTGTGGATGGTCGATTTCGGCGGCTTCTCCTTCTCGAAAGTCATCATCTGGCCGCAGCTGGCACCCACGGTGCTCCAGTCCATCGCTTCTTCGGTCATGATCTTCCTTCTCATGTCCTCTCGTTCTTTGGGTTAAGAATATTTCTCGTCCCCACAGACGGTGCCAAACTATGAGAGCCGAAACTCACACTGTCAAAACTTATAATTTATGGGGATCCGAAAATTCTATTTTAAAAGAACTAAAGGACCGGAAATACAAAAAGAATATTTTATTGATATTTTTTCAAAACTACAAGAATAATTAGCAAAAGCTGAAAAGTCATATATTGCTAAAGCTCTTAGTACTCTGATTTGGGATGATCTCAACCTAGTACAAACATCTGTATTTATATCAGGAGACCTAGGAGACTAAAACTTTTTCTGGGCGATGTGGGACAAAGTTCCTTCTTTCCAGCCGCCGACCTAGTCTTTTGGGCTCGAAATCCGGCCCAAAATCTTCAGAAACCACCTCCATGTCCTGACCCGAGTCTGGCTCACTTTTTACTATTTTTTATTTATTATTTAATGATTAGTAATTCGTGAATAGTAATCCGGTCCTCAATTGGGCTGGAATTGATTTTTCGGTTAACTTTTCTTCGGGATGAACAGTTTGTTACGGTTTTCCCGTGTGAATAGTGTTCCGAACGTTTTACGACTTTAGAAACCGAACCGCCCGTTTTTCCCTTAGATCTCCAACCGCCGGTTTTTGTCTTGTGTGCACGGGCGGCTAGCCAATGACCGTCGGCGGCTGGTCTTCAGTCTATGGGTGGCCGGGCAACGATCGTGGGCATTTTAGGATCAGAACGCGCAGAGCCTCAGTCTTACGACTGATTCAAGCCAGGAAACGTGCTGAAAGGAGGATGACGGGATGACTGGGCGGGCGACCCGTGCTCGGGGTAAGTGTGAGCCGCTCATCATTGACAGAAGGAAGATTGGGCGGCTGACCCATGTCCAGGATGGGTTTGGGCCGCCCGTCACTGACAGGAGAAGGTTGGGCGGCCGACCCATGCTCGAGACAAGGGCGAGCCGCCCATCACGGATGGAAGAAGGTTGGGCGGCCGACCCATGCTTGGGACAAGGGCGAGCCGCCCATCACTGATGGAAGAAGGTTGGGCAGCCGACCCATGCTCGGGACAAGGGCAAGCCGCACATCACTGATGGAAGAAGGTTGGCCGGCCGACCCATGCTTGGGACAAGGGCGAGCCGCCCATCACTGATGCAAGGATGAATGGGCGGCTGGCTCCCGTGTGGAGCATGGGCGGCTGGCCCTGATATCCAGGGTGCTATCAGTTTGTTCTCGATATCGGACCCTCGTTGCATAAATATCCGAGGAGGGGATTTTGACCCCAACAGGTCGCGTGCGCCTCGTAGCAGATCTGATGCGAGACGGAACAAAGGTTAAACGAACAAAATGAAGAGAAGAACAAATCGATACCAAAGAAAAAGCGGAAAATACCGCAATGTCGCCCGAAGACAAGCCTCCATACGAACTTCACGGGATCAAACGGCTGAGAAATGGCAGAAGATGATCCACCAATGTAGTCCACAAACTTCATGGAATCGATCACATCTCCCCGGGATGCTTCGCAAGCATCAAACATGAGGCCAGGCTCCGGAGTCTTGATCTTGCGCGAAGACTTAGTCCTCTTCGGACGTTCCGAGTCTTCGGCGATTCCTTTGCCCTTGTCAGCGGCAGCATCATCACAGCTCGGAAGATCAGCGACCAGAAACTTAGGAATGTCCCTAGCTCGGAAGCTAGTTCTAGACACCGCCGGAGCCGCAGCGGGTGCATCCTCTGGCCCAAACGGATCCTCATCCTGCTGGGAACCGTACATCCATACGCCTTATAACCTTGGGATGGTCTCCATCGGATCAGCAAAGTCTAGCCCCTTAGGAGGAAGATGTCCTTCGAGAATATCTTTAGCGTCTAAGAAGCGACTCCAAAGCTCCAGACTTTTCCATTCGATCTTCTTTCTAGGGACGGCGTCAAAAAGATCTGAGAGAATAGATGACCAGCCTGGAGGAAGAATGAGGTCTGAAACACTCAAAAGAAAATATGACAAGATTAAGAGGAGAGTGTAGCGTATTTAAAGGCAAAAATGAAAGAATGAACATTTACCACGTGCTTTCCAAACGTTCTGAGCATGACCGACAAAATCGGGACTGATTGAGAAAGAGTTGTGCTTCACATTAAAGAATTGATCTCTTCAAGCTTTGAAATGGTCCCGAAGACCTTTATAGAATCCCGGAACTGAAAATTTTATAGCAATTTTAAATTGGAGATCTTGGCTGGTGATGAGGTCATCGAAGCACAAGTCCCACTTGTACCAACCGTAAGACAAGAGTCCTACGAGAAGAATTCAACCAAGCCATTGAAGCTCTTCTAAGTATTCAAGACCAAGAAGACAACTACTTCAAGACTACGGTTCAAGATCATGAAGAAGAAGCTTATGCTATTCAAACTGGACCATCAACCAAGCTGCCACTTCTACCATACGACAAAGGAGTTACCTTATTCATCGTCTCGCCAACTTAAGGCCAAGCAACCAACTGAACCAATCCAATCCATTCACGGTTCACTAGGTAAGCATTTGAATTGGTTATTTAACTAACTAGTTTCTTGTCTTTGGTTTGTTTCAGGTTCGGTTCAATTAGCTATAGGTTTATGTTTTATTTCTTGGGTTTTCTTTTGAATTATTGACCGCGTCTGTACTTGCCATTTTTAGAGTCCCATTGAGTCGTTGTCGTTTTTGTTTCAAGACCCCTAGAAGGGCAAAGCGGCATTGGACTCTTATAAAGTCCCCTCTAAGAAGCCGTGTATTTTTTACCTAGTATCAATAAACAACCGAACTTTCTTCTTCATTGAAGCAGCCGCAAGCTCTTGTTCTTGCAAAGACAGATCGTGTGAAGCCATATCTTGTTCTTGTCTGATCAAAGCTTAGTCCATCTTGTGTTCTTGTCCATTCCATCCAACGACTTAACCAGAGAGAGTTACACAACCAACTGGTCAAGTTCGATCATCAATCCATATCGCATCCATTCCTCGTTTGAGTTGGGAGAGTTACACAACCAACAACTCGGATCCATCAACCTATTCTAGCCCTTGTGCCCGTATCAACGGGACATGGGCTCATATACTCTTATGAGGCAAAAGATGGGCTTGGATACTCTTTGGTGGTAAAATGACAAAATTGCCATTAATGAAGGTTGTTATCGGGTGGTAAGGGTTAAATATAATTGAATCAGTAAGTGTTCAATGAAAAACACGGTGGCTCAGTGGTTACGAGCGACGCGCACACGCACGCATCCAGACGCGCGTCCAGGGTTCGAATCCCCCTGTACGGGGTGATACCGGGTAATACCGGGTAATACTAGGTAATAGTGGTAATACCAGATATCGGTAATACCGAGTGATACCAAAGACACACCTGGTAATACCATAGACTAAGGTAATACCGGAGTAATACTAGGATAACTGGTTGGTACAACTAGGACATTTCATTTTCATTTAAAATTATTATAGGGTAGTTTCATCAATTCACAAAAACGAGGAGTATTATAGATTCGTGGGAGTGTTGTATATCATTTTCTCCGAATAGGAGCATCTGAGACATTTCCCCCATATCAAATAGTATTCTGCAGACAAAAGAAACTTCTAATGTGCTTCGCCTCAAGCCTTATCCCGCACTCCGCAAAACGAACCACCAAGCTCATCATGATTCGAACTGCAAAAGGAATGAGCTGCGAGAGAGCAACCCCAAAACAATCCAAGTAATCGAAGATCACTCCCGGAATAGGGAGCTAGAGGAGGACTCATGGAACATCGACTCGTTAAGGGCAAAGTATCCAGGGGGAAACCTGTCAACCCTCTAGGACTCATGCGGAAGACGAAAGTTGACATCTTTCGGAATACAAAAGTCTTTCCGAAGCCCTTTACCGACCTCAACGTACTCATAGTAGTCCCTACCGGTGTTTCACCAGCTACCCCCGTATACTTTCGGTTCTGCTTCGGCTCCGAAACCCGGAAGGAAGAAACTTTGAAACCCCAATAAGCGTCACGTTCCCCATCGAAAACTTCCTCCAACTTGACGTTCACTTCTCTCGGGAGATGCGAAGAAGGCACAACGGCCTCTTGAACAGGCCAGGCACCATTTTCTGGTGCATCCCAATCTTCACCAACGTTTGGCAGAGCACCGACTGAACTATACGAGGACGCCTCACCAGCTTCGTCATTCCCAAGGTCAGCCGCCATTGATCTCGAAGCAGACCGGCCGCCATGCGATCTCGAAGAGGACCGGCTGCCATGCGACCTAGAGGAAGCCATTCCGTCCTGAACCCTTGGAGTAGACCAAGCGCCGTTACCTTCTGGGGTTGGCGGAGGGATCCAACTGCCCCGCGTCGTCTGGAGAAGCTAGGCCCCCTCAAAGTCGTCTTGAAGCGAGCCGCCTGGGCTTGTTGAGTGGGCCATCCGGCACTCCCATTCAACCAATTGGGAGATGGCCAGCCGCCCTCAGCATTGCTTTGAGGCAGACCATCAACAAACGGCACGTTTTCAAGACTAGGCGCCAGTTGTAGGATACCATCTTCACCATTCGCGAGAAGATCGGCAACAAATCCCTCATCATGGACGGGATCATAATCAAAGTCTAGAGGATAAGTTAACATCGCATCGAGGTTGAGTGGAGTTCTTGTTTGACCCGACATTTCAAACAAAGAACAAGAATACTTCAAATAAGAGAGAAACTTCAAAGAAGTAAGAAGTGAAGAAAATGTAGAAGTGAAGAATGAAGAAGAAGTCACCCCATGATATTGCAAAGACGGCACGAATTCCCATGCAGACATGACGGAACAGCACTTGTGTTTGACGTCACGAATAAAACGAGCAAAAAACTTGTGGTCTTCCCGTTCCTTTGTTGGTGTCAAAACCCACTCCTCGGAGATTGATGAGCCGAGAATTCTAAATATTTACACAAAAGACTTGTCCAATGACCAAACCATCTCGCCAAATCCCTCCGAGAGCGATTGAGCGAGCTAAAGACTTGTCCAATGACCAAACCAGCTCGCCAACTCCCTCCGAGAGCGATTGAGCCAGCTGAAGACTTGTCCAAGGACTAGAAAACTTGTCTCTAGAAGCGACAATCACACTGTTCACAAAGCACTTTTCACGAAACACTGTTCATATGGATACTATTCACGAAAGTTGGGCTTCAAGTCAAGCCCAACATAAGAACTTTTGCATTATAAGACTTTTAAAGCATTTTCGAATATTCTTGTACTCAGAAAAATATAATAAAATCATCTTTTCATCTTTTTACTTTTTCAGTCCTTTAGTTCTTGTTTAATAGAATTTTCAGATCGTCATAATTTATAAGTCTTAACAGTGTGAGTTTTGGCTCTCACAGTTTGGCGCCGAGAAATATTCTTAACACTACGAATGAGAGGACACGGAAAAGAAGACCATGGCGACCGGAGGAAGAACCGACGACACAAGCAACCAGCCGACAAGAACTCTCGGAAGAGTAATCGACACCGGAGCGACTAGAGCCTGGACGACCGTTGTTGCGTTGACTGGAGCCAGAATAACCGGAACCGGGACAGCCACAGCCGAAGTTATCACCGCTGCACCAGGTGGGACCGGAGGGTCCGTAACAGGAGCAACCAACGCCAGGACGACAATCGTCAGAATTAATCACTGTGAGGACGACCTGGTCGCCAGCGGCCTTTCAATCGAAGACCACGGGATGCGGAGAGTTCTAGTCGAGACCGGAAGTTCAGTCAACGTCGAATTTCTAGAAACCTTTAGGAGGATGAACACTAAAACCTGGCATCTCACAACCCATCCAAAACCATCAATTGGTTTCACAGGAAAGACGACAATGACAGTCGGAACAATCCAATTCACCGTAAGAATAAAGGAAACAAATAAGGACGTGGAGTTCTCGGTAGATGAGCGCCCGGACATTTACGACCCGGCAAATAACGGAAACACGCTGCCAGCCAGCACGACCGAAGCAACCGACACGAAAGAAGACGAGACGGTGATGACGGAGCTAAAGACCATGCTAATCGTAGCCCCAGAGCCACAAGACCAATGAGACGAAACGGCGGCTCAACTGTCGCAAACAGCCCAAAACGGAAGCCAAGCCAGAAACATCTTGTGAGAGCTGAAACTCACACTGTCAAAACTTATATTTAGTGGGGGCTCGAAAATTCTATTTATAAAGAACTAAAGGACCGAAAATGCAAAAGAGAGATTTTTATTGATATTTTCCGAAAGTACAAGGGAAATTAGCAAAAGCTGAATAGTCTTAAATTGCTAAAACTCCTAATACTCGAATCTGGGATCCCTTTACCCTTACATGAGCGTACATATATATACTGACAATCCTAGGAGGCTAAGACTTCAGATTTCCGATGTGGGACTTTGTCCTTCCTTCCAGCCGCCGACCTAAGCTTTTTGGGCCCGATTTCCGGCCCGAGAGTCTTCCGTGATCCATCCGCGCATTCTGACCCAAATCTGGCCCGCCGGTGAATAGTGATCCGATGAATGAATGTGCTTTTCAACGGTTTTTCCCCGCTGAACAGTGTTCCGGACGTTCTACGACTTCTGAGATTTGAGCCGCCCGTTTTTTGTTTGAACTTCCAGCCGCCGGTTTCGACTGATGGCCAGCCGCGGTCCCTTTGGCTCATGTGCTCGCGGCGACTGGTCCATGGACGGCTGGACGTTCGTCACGGTCTTTCGGGGAATGTTTACGGACGGGTCGTGGAGTCAGAACATGCAATGGATGATCTTCGGGTCGGTCCGGGCATAGAGTTATTTGGTCGGTCGACTGGACGCTGATCGGACGATGAGTCTTGACTTGGGAAATGATCGTGTGCATGTGATGAAGACCCGGCGGCTGGCACTTATCCCAGCCGCCGGTTGATGTATCATGAAGATCCGGCGGCTGGCACTCATCCCAGCCGCCGGCCATGGTCGTGTGAAGACCCGGCGGCTGGCACTCATCCCAGCCGCCGGTTTCGGATGAAGAAGACCCGCGGCCGGCACTTATCCCAGCCGCCGGTTCGTATCTTGGATGGATCGTGGGCAGTTTGCATTAGCTCGTCCGTCCCATGTTCGGATGAGAAGACCCGGCGGCCGGGACAAGTGCCAGCCGCCGGTTTCGGATGAAGAAGATCCGGCGGCTGGGACAAGTGCCAGCCGCCGGTTTCGGGTGAAGAAGATCCGGCGGCTGGCACTCATCCCAGCCGCCGGCCTTGGATGGAGAAGACCCGGCGGCTGGCACTCATCCCAGCCGCCGGTTCGTGCCTTGGACGGGTCGTGGGCAGTTTGCCTTAGCTTGCCCGTTCCATGTTCGTGATTTGATCTCGACCTTGACTTCTCGTTCCGTCAATCTTCGAGGTGGGGATTTCGACCCCAACAGTTAGCCCCCCAGCTCTTCGTTCTCGTAGTCCAGGATGATGAGCTTTAAGCTGAGGTTTTATCGGGATTGATCGGAACGGGAAAATTTCCTTTCTTCCTCTCTTTCCTTTTTTGTAAAGAAAAATTTCCTTTTCGTGTGAAGACTCGTAGGCGGTCGGCTCGGAATTGGGAAGACTCAATTCCTTTTCGAACTAGGACTCGAACCGTCCGACTATATATATGGACCCTTCCTTCTTCTTTTTCCTCACAAATTCTTTCTCTTGTCGAGTGCTCTTTCCGTCTCTTCGGACTTAACATAATGGTTAGGCAATCTTTCCGCGAAAGGAGGCAGATGGAGAAGAAGGGTGAGACAAACAAACTCGGGAAAGATTCTAAGGATAAGATGGCAGCCGATCTTTCGGGATCGGGATTGGCGGACGGTAGTCAAGCAGTCCCTCCACCCGAGTGGCCTGCGGATAAGTTGGCGGTGTCCACCGTTGTAGTCACTCCTCTGAAGAAGGAGGCTATTCTTGAACGAAGTATCGCGAGGCGTTTGCCCAAGGCTAAAGCGGCGGCTGGCGGGATCGCCTATGGTCTGAGTGATGAAGACGACCGGTTGCGCCAAAAGCAGGCGGATTATCTTGCTGGCCCCGGAGTGAAAAATTCTTCTCCCGAGGCTTGGCGTATAGGTCCTTCGCCAGGGCTTGCTTTTCCTGAGGCTGTTTGCAAAAATCGTCGTCAGTCCGCTAGGAGTTTTTCGGTGATCACGGATGCTAGTTTCAAGTTCCCTTCTTGTGATAGTCTGGACGAGCCTGAGAAGTACGAGGATATGGCCTTGAGCGGGATGAAGGTTTATCCATTCTTGCCTTTTCTCTTTCTTGTCCTTTTCTCGTTTTTTTTTTTTTTATACTGACTCTTATTTCCTCTTTTTTTTAGTTCATGTCTTCCGTGAACAAGTGTATCAGCGCGTACGATGCTTCTGTCCGTGGAATCCACAAGCGTGCTGAGGAAGCTCGGGAGGATGCTCGGCTAGTGAGGAGGAAATTTAATGAACTTGAAGCGACGTCTTCGCATCGGGTCAAATCGCTCGAGAAAGAGCTCGCTTCGTTGCGTGCAGAAAGATCAGTGGCGTTGCAGTTCAAGACCCGTCAAGAAGCCAAGGATGCTCGTCATGCCAAGGAAGTGCAAGCTTTGAAGGATCAGATGGCCAGTGTAAAAGCGGCGCGCAATTCGAAGGTGCAACGGGCTTACACGGATGGCCGCAAGGCTTCCGTTGCCAAATTCTGCGACTTCTTGGATGCGCTAAAAGAAGACCTTGGATCTTTGTCTGAGGCAAGGAATCAGGACGTAGATTTGGCTCAGGTAGAGAGTAATGTCGAACTTGTCGCATTGCTACAGGGGACTGATCCTCCCAGCTTGGACGAGGAGAAGGCGAAATTGTCCACATGGATGAACGAGTTTGATAAGTCTGTTGTTCGATTTGATGATGTGATTGCTCGAATTCGTGGGAAGATAGATTCTCAGTTATGTCCAGCCCACAAGGATGACAACGTTTCAATACCTGAGGGAAGATCCGTCGAAGAGGAGGCTACTTCTCTCGGGGTGGTTGATCTATCGGGATCGAATGAGTCTGTTTCCGGAATCTCTGATATTGCCGTTGCCAAGGCGTTTGGTTCTGATTCTTGACCATGCGGTGGTTTTTCTTTCTAGTGATTATTTGAGTTTTTGGCTTTATAGATTTATGTTATGTACGGCCTGATTTTTGGTCTGGACCGATTCTTTTCCGTTTTGAGACTTCAATAAAATAAGCTTTCGAGATTTGCCTCTTGCCATACGCTGTTTCTTTGTACAAAGATCCTGATTGAACGATCGTGGGCGGCTGGGTTTAGTCCGAAACAAACCCGGCCGCCGTGTATTGATATGGAAAAGGTGCTGCATCGATCTCGGGCGGCCGGCAAGTCCCAGCCGCCGGATTACGCTGGCCCGATACCGGGCGGCTGGCATGTCTCAGCCGCCGGATGTTGCTTGATGGAGACCCGGCGGCCGGCCTTATCCCAGCCGCCGGATGTCGCTTGGTGAAGACCCAGCGGCCGGCCTTATCCCAGCCGCCGGATGTTGCTTTGTGAAGACCCGGCGGCCGGCCTTATCCCAGCCGCCGGATGTTGCTTTTTTGAAGTGGGCTGCTGGCCATTTATTTGAAGAGATCGGGCGGTCGACCTTCCTCGTATTGATTCGATTTTGTTTGCTTAGTTCAGTCGGGTTGATCTGGGCGCTGTTCCGGGCGCCCAGATCTGATTGTTCGGGAAGAGTTTCCCTTGTGTTATTCGACCAGCGGAGTTAGTCGCTGGGTTTTGGAGTTTTGTTTAGTTGCTAGTTTTCGGACGAATTTATGATCTCGTACCAGGGCCGGTTTGGTACCTCGTCGTGAGATGTCTAAGACCAGCGTTCCAAGTTGGCGTTTACTGGGTTTAAGGAGTTCATTTTGTGATTCACGCTTTGCATTTTCTACCTATGCGGGGCGTTTAGTGGAAATGAACTCAATAGAACATCGTCTGAAACGTTTCCTGCCAGGATCGCGGAATGTCAGGTTACGCCTTTCGGATGTTAGTCCGGAAATTTGTATAGCGCGCTACGTTTTATCCGCTTTGGGATGTAAGGAGAACCATGGTTAAAGGTCGTCCCGTTGTGATCAGCAACGGACGGTGGCATGCTTGCTAAAAGGCAGGTTTTATGTATGCCAAGGGGCGATTTTTGAAGTGACGGCGGTCGCTGGTTCATATCTCGGACGGGCCATGGACGAGGAAGACCCGGCGGCTGGCACTTATCCCAGCCGCCGGCTTTAGATGAAGGAGATCCGGCGGCTGGCACTTATCCCAGCCGCCAGTTCATGTCTCGGACGGGTCGTGGGCAGTTTCTCTGAGTCCATTTGCTTTCCGGATCAAGTTTCGGGATGCTAAGTTCCGATGTTTGCCGGGATGATATTCTCGGAGAACTTTTCAAGCTATGGATGTGTTATGAGATGCTAAGTCCCAACGTCTATCCTCTTGTATTGTTTCCGAAAATTTGGGAGTATGTATATACGGACCCACTCCCTCCTTGAAGATTATAAAATCTAAATAGCTGAACTCGTCTGAGGCGAGCTGCCTACGTACCCTGAATGTAGGGATCAAGCCGGTTCGTAGTTCTATTTTACAACGTCTAGTGGTAATACTTCTTTAGGTGCATTGCGTTCCATGTCCTTGGGACTGGCTTCCCTTCTTTGTTTTCTAGCTCGTATGCTCCCGGACGGACCACCTTTGCTACTTTGTACGGTCCTTCCCATTTCGCGCCTAGTTTCCCTGCATTCGGCTCCGCGGTGTTCTGGAAAACTTTGCGGAGGACGAGGTCTCCTTCCTTGAATTTGCGGTGGCGCACGTTTGAGTTGTAGTATTTGGCCGCTGCTTGTTGATAGTTTTGGATGCGGATGAGGGCTTGATCCCGTCTTTCGTTTATTAGGTCCAGTTCGTCTAACATTATCAGATGATTAAGGCCTTCCTGTCCGGGCAAGAGCCTTCGTCTGACGCCGGGAAAGTTTACTTCTGACGGTATAACGCATTCGGCACCGTAGACCAGTGCGAATGGCGTTTCTCCGGTTGCGCGTCTTGGAGTTGTCCGATGGGACCAGAGCACCCCTTCGAGTTCGTCCGCCCATCGCCCTTTCTTCTCGTCGAGACGTTTTTTGAGTCCATCAACGATAGTCTTGTTGGCTGCTTCGGCCTGGCCATTACCCTGCGGATAACGTGGCGTTGACTTGCTCAGGCGTATCTTCCACTTTTCGCAAAATCCTTCGAAGCGGGTGGAAATGAATTGAGAACCATTGTCCGTGACGATCTCGTAAGGGACTCCGTGCCGGCATATGATGTTTTTCCAGACGAAATGCTCCACTTGGGCGTCCTTGATACTGGCGTAAGAGTCCGCTTCGACCCATTTTGAGAAGTAATCTGTTAGGACAAGTAGGAACCTTTTCTGCTTTGAGTTATGCATTGGCCCCACGATATCCATCGACCACCTCATGAATGGGTACGGCGCAGAAATTGACGAGAGCAGTTCTGCGGGCTGATGGATCACCGGTGCGTGCCTCTGGCATTTCTCGCACTTGAGGGAGAACTTCTCGCAATCTTTTATCATGGTTGGCCAATAGTGTCCATGCCGCTTGATTTTGATTGCGAGAGCTCTTCCTCCGAGTGATTTCCGCACGATCCACTATGGACTTCTTCCATAATTCGTCTGCCTCTTCTTTTTCCACGCAGACCATTAATGGTCCGGAGATCCTCCATTTGTAGATGTTGCCGTCGAGGAGAACGAAGCGGGCCGCTTGGGCTTAGTTTTCGTGCAGCCCATTTGTCCGCTGGGACTTCCCCGTCCATGATGTATGTTCGTATCGGAGCCATCCATCCGCGATCGCAGCCATATTCTTCCGTTGGACCAGTTGCTAACTCTTCTTCCAGAGGCTCTCTTCGTCTTCTCCTTCCGGGAGTTGTATAGGTTGATGACTTGTGGTGGATCGATGCTTGGTTGTTCTATGAATTCGATGGGAATGATTCGACTTTCTCCCGGGGCAGAGGTTGATGCTAGGCCGCCAATGCATCGGCGGGGGCGTTTTTTTTCGCCTCGGGATTCTTTGAGTTCGAATTTTTTGAATTGTTTTGCGAGCTCCCGGACAATTTTGAGATATGCTTCCATCCGGTCGTCTTTTGCTTCATAGTCTCCGCTGAATTGATTTGCCACCAGCTGGAATCGCAAAATGCTTGCAGATTTTGGATTTTGAGTCCGAGGCGAGTTTCAGTCCAGCGATCAAGGCTTCGTACTCCGCTTCGTTGTTGGAAGCGTTGAAGAGCAACCTGAACGACTGTTCTAAGATTTCCCCAGTTGGTGACGTTAACCGCACCCCGACTCCCGAACCATGCTTTGACGAAGACCCGTCTGCGTGGAGAACCCACGTCGAGTTTGACGTCGGCTCACTAACGCCTGTGGTCGGGAGCTTAATCAAAAAATCTGCAAGGACCTGTGATTTGGCGCATGTTCTACTTCGGTACTCGATATCGTACTCGCTTAATTCTACCGCCCATTTTGCCAGACGTCCCGATTGACTGGGACTGTGCAGGATCGTTCTGAGAAAAAAACCGTGAGTAAAATGATCGTGTGCGACTGGAAATAAGGCCGTAATTTCCGTGCGCACATCACCACTGCCAAGGCCGCCTTCTCCATTAGAGGGTATCGAGTTTCTGCGTCCGCCAAGGTCTGGCTTACATAGAAGACCGGTTTTTGCTCGTTGCGATCTTCTCTGACCAGCACCCCGCTTACCGCCGTCGATGATACCGCCGTATACAGAAAAAGGGGCTCTCCTTCGACCGGCTTTGAAAGTACGGGTGGGCTTGCTAGGTATTTCTTTAGTTCTTGGAACGCTGTTCACACTTCTCTGTCCACTCAAACTTTTTGTTTCCCCTGAGTGTGTCGTAGAAGGGCAAACATTTGTCCGTCGACCTCGGATGAACCGATTCAGTGCCGCGACCCGTCCGGTCAGCCTTTGGATTTCTCTCTTGGTTTTTGGCGAAGCCATCTCTATCAGGGCGTTGATTTGCTTTGGGTTGGCTTCTATCCCTCGATGAGTTACCAGATATCCGAGGAATTCGCCGGATGCTACTCCGAATCTGCACTTCGCCGGTTTTAGTTTCATGTTGTGCCGGTTGAGTTGTTCAAAGCATTCCCGCAAGTGTGTGACGTGGTCTTTCTCCTCCAATGACTTGACCAACATATCGTCGATGTAGACTTCCATCGTTCTTCCGAGTTGTTCGGCGAACATCTTGTTGACAAGCCTTTGGTATGTAGCGCCGGCATTCTTTAACCCGAATGGCATCACCTTATAACAGTATGTTCCGCGATCTGTGATGAAGGCAGTCTTGTCTCGATCGTCGGGATTCATCATGATTTGGTTGTATCCGGAGAAAGCGTCCATGAAAGATAGCAGCTTGTTCCCTGCCGTCGCTTCGACTAATCGATCGATGTGCGGAAGGGGAATGCTATCTTTTGGACACGCTTTATTCAGATCAGTGAAATCGACGCAAACTCGCCATTTTCCATTCTTCTTCTTTACTACCACCGGATTTGCTAACCAGTCGGGATATTTCACTTCCGTGATTGATCCTACTTCATCGTTTACCGCCTGGGCGCGTTCTGGTCCGAGTTTCCGTCTTTTCTGCTTCACCGGTTTGAATGTCGGGTCTACGTTGAGTTCGTGGCTTGTGATGCCGATGTCAATCCCGGGCATATCTTCTGCTGCCCATGCGAATGACCCGGCGTTCTCCTTTAACAAGGTGATTAACTCAGTCTTGATCGGCTCCTCCAAATTTGCTCCGATTTCCGTACACCGCTCTAGATTCCTTTCGTCTATGTTGACCGAAATCACTGGCTCACACGGGGGGTCCTTCTCCGCTTCCCGGGATTCTTCAATTTTGTAACTTTTGCTCAAGTTTCGCCTGCTGCCGCTCTTCCTTTCTTTTGTCGGACTTCGGTTCACGGCTGAGATCGGTTACCGGCTTCCTCAATTTGTGCTCCGTTAGGAAACAAGCTCGAGAATCTTTCTGCCGTCCCCAAATCGTTTCCACTCCGGTCGGAGTCGGGAATTTTAGGCACAGGTGGTAAGTTGACGGGATGGCTTTCATTGAGTTCAGCCACGGTGTTCCCACGATCGCGTCGCAGATTTGCGGGCAATCGATCACCGAGAACTTCGTGTCTTTTTCTACTCCTTTTGCTTTCACAGGGAGTTGGATCGTCCCTAAAGTCATCGTCGTCTTTCCGGAGAAACCAGTCAATGGTTTTGGATGGGTTATGAGATGCTGGGTCTCAATGTTCATCTTCCGAAGGGTTTCAAGGAATATGACGTTCACCGCTCCTCCAGTGTCCACTAAGACTCTCGGTATCTCGTATCCTCCGATTGAAAGACTGATCACGAGCAGATCGTTATGCGGATGGTTTATTTCAGCGGCTTCTTCCTCTTGGAAGGTCATCGTTCGGCCGCGGCTGCCATTCATCGAACTCCAATCCATTGTTTCCTCGGTCATCGTCTTCGTTTCGTTTCCTCTCGTTCTAAGGGTTAAGAATATTTCTCGTTCCCACAGACGGCGCCAAACTGTGAGAGCCGAAACTCACACTGTCAAAACTTATATTTAGTGGGGGCTCGAAAATTCTATTTATAAAGAGCTAAAGGACCGAAAATGCAAAAGAGAGATTTTTATTGATATTTTCCGAAAGTACAAGGGAAATTAGCAAAAGCTGAATAGTCTTAAATTGCTAAAACTCCTAATACTCGAATCTGGGATCCCTTTACCCTTACATGAGCGTACATATATATACTGACAATCCTAGGAGGCTAAGACTTCAGATTTCCGATGTGGGACTTTGTCCTTCCTTCCAGCCGCCGACCTAAGCTTTTTGGGCCCGATTTCCCGCCCGAGAGTCTTCCGTGATCCATCCGCGCATTCTGACCCAAATCTGGCCCGCCGGTGAATAGTGATCCGATGAATAGTGCTTTTCAACGGGTTTTCCCGCGTGAACAGTGTTCCGGACGTTCTACGACTTCTGAGATTTGAGCCGCCCGTTTTTTCGTTTGAACTTCCAGCCGCCGGTTTCGGTACTGATGGCCAGCCGCCGGTCCCTTTGGCTCATGTGCTCGGCGACTGGTCCATGGACGGCTGGACGTTCGTCACGGTCTTTCGGGGAATGTTTACGGACTGGTCGTGGAGTCAGAACATGCAAATGGATGATCTTCGGGTCGGTCCGGGCATAGAGTTATGTTTGGTCGGTCGACTGGACGCTGATCGGACGATGAGTCTTGACTTGGGAAATGATCGTGTGCATGTGATGAAGACCCGGCGGCTGGCACTTATCCCAGGACCCAGCCGCCGGTTGGGATGAGTGCCAGCCGCCGGCCATGGTCGTGTGAAGACCCGGCGGCTGGCACTCATCCCAGCCGCCGGTTTCGGATGAAGAAGACCCGGCGGCCGGCACTTATCCCAGCCGCCGGTTCCTATCTTGGATGGATCGTGGGCAGTTTGCATTAGCTCGTCCGTCCCATGTTCGGATGAAGAAGACCCGGCGGCCGGGACAAGTGCCAGCCGCCGGTTTCGGATGAAGAAGATCCGTCGGCTGGGACAAGTGCCAGCCGCCGGTTTCGGGTGAAGAAGATCCGGCGGCTGGCACTCATCCCAGCCGCCGGCCTTGGATGGAGAAGACCCGGCGGCTGGCACTCATCCCAGCCGCCGGTTCGTGCCTTGGACGGGTCGTGGGCAGTTTGCCTTAGCTTGCCCGTTCCATGTTCGTGATTTGATCTCAACCTTGACTTCTCGTTCCGTCAATCTTCGAGGTGGGGATTTCGACCCCAATACATCTCTACGGATGGGAACCCACGACAAGGAAGACGGACCATCGTTGCAAGACGTCTCCGATGCTCACCTCTGGTGGCAACACTGGGAAGGCACGAAAAGAGGGAACAAACCCCAGTCGGGACAAGAACGGCTCATTCTGGGAAACCCAGAACGCCGCAAGGTAAGCAATCGAGCAGCCAGATTTGACATTGATCGGCGAAGAAAACGGAGGAACCACCGGATACGGAGCTAGCCAAGACATGAACAATGCGGACGGTGAAACAAAAAACGCGACATCAATTCCCAAATCAAAGACGATGATGGATGCGGACCTAGAACGGCAAACCGGGCAAGCAAATGCGAACGGATCAGTGGCTCAAGAATTGACGCTGATCCGAGACGAAAACCGAACCAAGAACACCCTTTAGAGAGGAGACTTAAGACAAAACTAAAGGATCATCGAAGCGAAACATCTCCAATTGGTACTGCCAATAGTAATGCCAGAAGAACATAACTCGATCAAGCAAAGCTCCATTGGGAAAAGAGTGGAACCATCTGGATCCCCACTGCTGCAACGGAAGAGCACCACGGGGCGATTAGCTGCGCGGCCAACAAGGACAACAATCAATGAAGAAAACGAAGGGACGAACGCAGGCAAAACACACAGCTACCAAATAAATACGGAACAGTCTTCCGACGAGGCTGGACGCGGAAATGGATCGTGGAGTACCTAGACTCGCGGCGTAGACTACGATGAAAAGGCTTACGGCACTTGCCACAAAGTCAAAGGTCACTCAACCGCAAATTGCAAGGGGACTGCAGGAATACTTGCAACGAAGTTCCAAGCAGGATAGCTGGGAAGTGAAACAACCAAATGTTGGGGTCAGAATCCCTTCCTCGGAGATTGATGAACTAAAGGAAAGAAGACATGACCTAGCGCCAGCCGCCCATCTTCAGTCCATCAAAACGTGGTGTCTGGCTCGGTCCATCCTCTCTTCATGTAGCATGGTGTAGGGTTTGTCTCGGACAAAGCCAGCCTCCCAAGCATGGCATCTGGCTTGTCTCGGAAAGCCAGCAGCCCAAGCACCGCGTCTGGCTTGTCTCAGACAAAGCCAGCCGCTCAGCACGGCGTTTGGCTTGTCTTGGACAAAGCCAGCCGCCCAAGCATGGCATCTGGTTTGTCCCAGACAAAGCCAGCCGTCCAAGCATAGCATCTGGTTTGTCTCGGACAAAGCCAGCCGCCCAAGCAAGGCATCTGGCTTATCTCGGATAAAGCCAGCCGCCCAAGCATGGCACCCGACTCAACCTGAGAAGCCAGCTGCCCATCATCTTTACATCAAGGCACGGCTTCTGGCTCAACCGGAGAAGCCAGCCGTCCATCATCTTTACATCAAGGCACGACATCTGGCTCAACCCGAGAAGCCAGCCGCCCATCATCTCTTCATCAAGGCATGGCATCTGGCTTCATCCCGAACAAGCGGACAACTCCATCTCATCCTTCCTTCAAGCATGATTCCCTCCTCGGTCCGATCCAATACCAAGCATCCGCACGTTCTGATCCCAGACGCCCATGGACCGAAGCCAGGCGCCTATGGACTAAAGCCAGCCGCCCACGGTCGGAAGCCAGCCGCCCACGGTCGGAAGCCAGCCGCCCTCGAGCAATACCAGCCGCTCCTGAGCTAGAGGCGCATACACCCGAGGCAGAGACTGGGAAGTTGACCATCTCCATAGAGTCGGCGGCTGGAGACTTAAAGAGAAAATGGGCGGCTCAGTTTCAAAAGTCGTAAAACGCTCGGAACAGTATTCACACGGGAAAAAGTTAACCGCAAAATCAATTTAAGTTTAATCGAGATCCGGGTCACTATTCACGGATTACAATTCATCGGTCACTGTTCAATAAAAGTTGTGGTGGTTGTTGAAGGTATCGGGCCAGGAATCGGGTCGGTGGTTGGAAGGAGAGACAAAGTCCCAGAAGGAGTTTTAGCACCTTAGGTCTCATAGTATAAATATAGAAGTTTGTACTAGGTTGAGGGCATCCCAATTCGAGTATAAGAGTCTCTTGCAATATAAGACATTCAGGTTTTGCTATTTATTCTTGTACTTTCGAAAAATATTAATAAAAATATATTTTTTGCATTATCGGTCCATGAGTTCTTTTAAAATAGAAATTTTGAGCTCCCATAAAGTATCAGTTTTGGCATTGTGAGTTTCGGCTCTCACAGTTTCGCGCCGTCTGTGGGGACGAGAAATATTTTTCACCCTAAGAAAAAAAGGATACGAAAAGGAAGATCATGGCCGAAGAAGCAATGGACTGGAGTCCCGTGGATGGCAGCCGCGGCCGGAAAATGACTTTCTGAGATGGAGAAGCCGCCGAAATAGACCATCCGCACAACGATCTACTCGTGATCGATCTTTCGATCGGAGGCCACGGAGAATGTCATATTCCTTGAAATTCTTCAGAGGATGGACATTGGGACCCAGCATCTCATAACCATCCAAAATTGTTGATTGGTTTCTCCAGAAAGACCACAATGACAATATGACGATCCAACTCCCCATAAAAGCAAAAGGAGTGGAGAAGGATACGAAGTTCTCGGTGATCGATCTCATGCGGATCTGTGACACAATCGTGGCAACGCCGTGGTTAAACGCAGTGAAGGCCATCCCGTCAACTTACACTGCACAAACTTATATTTTATGGGAGCTCAAAATTTCTATTTTAAAAGAACTCAAGGACCGATAATGCAAAAAGATATTTTTATTAATATTTTTCGGAAGTACAAGATAAATTGCAAAAGCTTAATGTCTTATATTGCAAGAGACTCTTATACTTGATATTATGTGTTTTTAACGTATTTTGATTCGTTTTTAGTATTCGGTTTGAGTTTTGATTTGCATCTTTCGTTGGTTTTTCGAGTCTTTTCTATTGTTTTGAGTCTTTTTACAGATTTCATGGAGTTCCGAAGGAGTTTGGCGTTTACGGACATGTTCGAGTCGGAAAACACGAGAAAAGGACCAAGTGAAGAATGACCGTTCTTTGAGAAGAACGACCATTCAGAACGACCGTTCCCCCAATGGAACGATCGTTCCCCACCTCACCTACCTTGCCGACAAAAGCCATGGAACGACCGTTCTCTTCGTGGAACGACCGTTCCCGGTCTCACCTACTTCACCAACAACCATGCACGACCGTTCTCCTCCTAGAACGATCGTTCCCGTGCTCACCTACTTCACCTACTTTGATCGACCATTGGGAACGATCGTTCTACACCAAGAATGACCGTTCCCCGCTTCACCTACTCCCCTTCACCTTGGCCCATATAATGGACTCACAACATCACTCTCAAAACACACCTTCTTCTTCCTCCTCTCTTCTCTAGCTTCAAAGCATAGTTTCTTCTTCAGTTTTAAGTTTTATGTTTATGCTTTTATTAAGTTTTATTTAGTTTCTTTTAAGCTTTATACATTTATGCTTTAATTAAGTTTTACTTTCAGTTCTTATATTTATGTTTTACTTTCAGTCATTATGTTTATGCTTTAATTAAGTTCTTATAAGTTTATATTCAGCTTTCATTATCTATTCAAGCTTTTATGATGAAATTTATAATCTCTTTGTTTTCTTCTTTAATCATGTCTGAGTAGACCTCTTAGTTAGGTTAAGGTTTGTCAAAGGAATTCATGAGCTTTAGGGTTAAACACAAATAGGCTATTCAAATCAATATCTTCACCCTTGTTGTTCATAATGCTTAGATCGAATTGATCACTTGATCTTATGAAATTTGGTTTAACTTAGACAGCGAGAGTTGCTAGGTTGCTAGAAAGAACATTGGTAAGCAATTTAACCATTACCTGCGAGAGTAGATGTATTGAGAATTGTGAACATATTAAACCTATCCTTAATGCTTGTCTACGATTTCTAGTACCAGCGAGAGTTAGGATTTCTAGGTTGATAGACAAAGATATTGGTACCACGAGAGTGGATTGATATTATCTTAGTGTTTAAGTTCTAGATTTATGCTTAATCATTGCCTGAATAGTTGTTTGATCCGTTGCTCTGAATCTCCTGCGATATTCCTTGACCTAACGCTTGTTTAATATTATCTTACAACCGATTTCGCTTTCATTACTTGTTACTTACAAAAACCAAAAAACATATTGAATTGTCTTAGCTTTTGATTTAGCTCAATATATCAAAGTGTGAAAACTGGTCTTCGTGGGATCGACCCCTAAATACTACTTCGTATGCTGTGCACTTGCAGTAGGAAATAAGGGTTTAAAACTCGTGTATCAAGTTTTTGGCGCCGTTGTCGGGGACCAAATTTTTCGCCTTTGGTTTACGGCTGAATTATCAGACTAAGAACTTTACTAAACTCGTTTTATTTTCTTCTTTGTTTTTGTGTTTCAGGTGCATGTCCCCAAGGAGCACAAGGAGCAGAAACAACGAGGATCTTGTTAGCTTATCAAACGAGGAGTTAGCAAGAGCAGAACGAGGGAACAGGCAGAGACGTAACATACCTGTTCCGGAACCAGAAACAACTGACACCGCCAACTCAGATATGGGCGGACAAGCAGACATCGCAGCTCAGCTGCTACAACTTCAGACAGCCATGAAGCAGCTTCGCATGCAACAGGAGAGGCAACTCATTGCACAACCTGCCTTCGGAGACAAAGATGCGGCTCACACATACTATCAGGATCGATCTGCGATCGTTACCCCGACCATCCAGAGGCAAGATTACGAAATCAAACCTCAAATGATCGGCCTCGTGAAGCAACACCTGTTCCACGGTCTGCCTGCTGAGATTCCGATGGATCACATCGAGAACTTTGAAGAGATCTGTAGCACAACCGGCTCCAATGGTGTGCATCCAGATTTCCTGAAGTGCAAGCTTTTCCCTTTCTCTCTTACGGGAAAAGCATCACGGTGGTTAAAATCTTTACCACCAGGCTCTCTACCGACTTGGGCTAGTGCACGAGCAGCCTTCTTGGATAAGTTCTACACGAAATCCAAGACCGCAGCCTTGAGGAACAAGATCTCCTCATTCGAGCAACAGTCCGGCGAGTCCTTTAATGAAGCATGGGAGCGGTTTAAGGAGTACAAGCGCGAGTGCCCTCGCCATGGGTTTAGTGATGAGCAGCTGCTCAGCACCTTCTATGACGGAGTAGATTGGTACTACAGAAATGCCCTGAACGCAGCTAGTAACGGTGACTTCTACACTAAGTCAAAAGAAGGAGCTCTGGAGCTGATCGATAACCTAGCCGCAAGTTCCAGCAACAAAAGCCCGGAGTACGACAGGAAGAAGGTCAACAGTGTGGACTCTAGGAAGATTGATGAACTCTCGGCCATGGTTAACCTTTTGCTAAAAAAGAACCAGAAGTCAGTCCACTTTGTGGACGAGAATGGGGAAGCACCTATCGCTCAAGCCATAGGAGGAAGAACCGGGAATGATCAGATGGAGGTGAATTATATGACGGGACAAAATTTCGGGCAGAACCGCAGTTTCAACAACCAAGGCTTCAACACTCATCCGAACCTGTCCTATAGGAGCACCAATGTGGAGAATCCGCAGGATCAGTCTATCCTAAGCAAGGAGGAAATCAACCGCATATGGGTTTTCAGAAGAACTACTCCAACAACTACTCCAACAACTACCAGAACCGTCCATTCGTCCCTAATCAGAACCGTTTCCAAGGAGGGAATCAGCCAAGGCAGCCTTTCACAAACTCGCAGCCCCAGCCTTTCACAAACTCGCAGCCTTCATCTTCAGCAACCGGCTCCCAAGACGAGCTGAAGAACATGATGCAGCAGATGATGGCGAGTCAACAAAAGGTGGCAGCAGAGATCAACTCCAAAGTTGACACTATGTATGGTGATCTTAGTGGAAGTATGAGGCTGTATGGACCCACATGAAGCAACTGGATGTTCAGATTGCACAAACCGCCGAGTCTATAAAAAGAACACCAGGAACTCTGCCTGGAAAAGCTGAAGCACCTAGGAAGGAGTTTGTCAACGCCATCGAGCTAAGGAGCGGAAAAACATTGAATTCAGAAACAACTTCCGGATCGGCAAAAGGGAAAGAAGTGACAACCGAGCACACTGGTCCGTCAACCGAGCACATGCCCAGCCAAGAAACTCCAATAACTTCGGCCAACAATCCAGAAGAAAGGGTATACAAACCCAAGGTCCCATACCCTGTACCACCTAAGAAGTCTCGCAAGGACTTAGAGGATGCTAAATGCAGAGAGATGCTCAGAGACCTAACCGTGAAGCTGCCCCTCACGGATGCCGTTCAGATGATACCTGCTCTCAAACGGTATATGAAAACCCTAGTCTCCGGAAAAGTAGCTGAGGAGGAAAACATGATGGTAGTCTCCAAAGAGTGCAGTGCTGTTATGCAGAACAAGGTCCTTAAGAAGAGAAGCGATCCTGGGAGATTCGTTTTATCAGTCAAGATCGGCCCCATGACGTTTGCATACTCTCTATGCGATCTCGGTTCCAGTGTCAACCTTATGCCATACTCTGTGGCAAAAAGGTTAGGGTTCACAAATTTCAAACCCCGCGCATCTCATTGGTATTCGCAGACAGATCAACAAAGCTTCGGTGGGGTAGTTAGAGGATCTTCATGTGCGAATTGGAGAACACTCATCCCAGCTGATTTCGTGGTTCTAGAGCTTGAAGAAGAACCGAAGGACCCTCTGATTCTTGGCCGGCCATTCTTATGCACAGCTGGTGCAATAATCGATGTACAGAATGGAGTGATTGACCTTCAGCTAGGCGACATGGTGATGTCATTCGAGATGGACAAATTGTTGAAGAAACCGATGATGGATGGACAGACCTTCACTGTGGAAGGCGTGGATGATGTATATGATGAGGCAGCTGAATAGCTTCTGTGCCCGGATCCTCTTGAAACCGCTCTAACTCTGGCTGAAAGAGAGCATGGTTTCCTGAGCGAGGATGCCGACAGCTTTGCCAAGATGCTAGATTCCAGCCAGAGAATGGAGCAGATGGTGGCATACATGAGCCTATAAGATGAGGAGAACTCGGCAGAAACAGACGGAGTACCCGCTCCAATCCCGCAAGCACCTGCTCCGCCACTTGATCCGATAGACAGCCCTTGGAGCGAATTAAAAGCGCCCAAACTGGAGCTCAAACTCTTCCAGCCGGCTCAGGTACGCATTCCTTGAACAAACTCTACTTACCCGGTGATTGTGAATGCTGATTTGAATAATGTGGAAGTAGCTTTACTTTTATGCGAGCTTAGGAAGTATAGAAAGGCTATAGGGTATTCACTTGATGATATCCCTGGCATCTCCCCTGATCTTTGCATGCATAGGATACATCTAGAAATGAATCGAGGAGTTCTATAGAACATCAGAGAAGATTAAATCCGAATTTAAAAGATGTTGTTAAAAAGGAGATAATGAAACTTCTAGAAGCCGGTGTAATGCTATTTCTGATAGTACTTGGGTTAGTCCAGTTCATGTAGTTCCTAAGAAAGGTGCAATCACTGTAATAAAAATGATAGGAATGAACTGATACCAACTAGGACCATAACCGGCCATAGAGTGCATAGATTATCGCAAACTAAATGCTGCAACTCGCAAGGATCACTTCCCTTTGCCCTTTATTGATCAGATGCTTGAAAGACTTGCAAACCATCCATACTACTGTTTTTTAGATGGTTATTCAGGTTTCTTTCAGATCCCCATCCATCCGGACGACCAGGAGATGACAACATTCACATGTCCTTATGGCACATTCGCTTACGGCGCATGCCATTCGGATTGTGCAATGCTCCGGCAACTTTCCAGCGATGCGTGATGTCCATTTTTTACGACTTTATCGAAGACATAATGGAGGTGTTCATGGATGACTTCTCGGTGTATGGAGACTCTTTCTCTCACTGTTTATCTAATCTATGCAGGGTACTTCAGCGATGTGAGGAAAAACACCTAGTTCTAAATTGGGAGAAGTGTCACTTCATGGTCAGGAATGGGATTGTACTTGGGCATCGCATATCAGAAGATGGCATCGAGGTGGATAAAGCTAAGATCGAGGTTATGATGAACCTACAACCACCTACTTCTGTCAAGGGGATCCGCAGTTTTCTGGGGCATGCAGGCTTCTATCGCAGGTTCATCAAGGATTTTTCAAAGATAGCCAGACCCCTAACGAGGCTGTTGTGCAAGGAGGTGCAGTTTGAATTTGATAGCAACTGTCTTGATGCTTTTCATACGATCAAGGGAGCGTTGGTCAGCGCACCCATTGTGCAGCCCCCAGATTGGAGCCTACCTTTCAAGGTTATGACGGATGCTAGCTGTTGGTGCAGTTCTCGGCCAGAGGAAAGACAAGAAGCTCCACGTTATCTACTACGCCAGTGGCACATTGGATGATCCTCAGTGCAAGTATGCTACGACAGAAAAGGAGCTTCTGGCCGTCGTTTTCGCCTTTGAGAAGTTTCGGTCCTATCTCGTTGGATCAAAGGTTATAGTTCATACTGATCATGCAGCACTCAAGTATCTGCTGACCAAGAAAGACGCTAAGCCACGGCTACTTAGGTGGATTCTCCTACTTCAAGAATTCGACCTGGAAATCAAAGACAAGAAGGGAATAGATAATGGAGCTGCCGACCATTTATCTAGGATGAGGATTGATGAAGAAGTTCCACTCAACGACAGCCTCCTGAAGAACAGATTACTCGATCGGAACATTCCAAATCGAGGAAGCACATGCTCCCACCCAGCGAGCACCAGCTCAGTCCGAATTCTGCAACCAAACCGAAAGCAGCCAACATCCTTAGATTCCTTGGTTTGGTGAGATTGCAAATTTCCTAGCTGCTGATCTAGAACCTCACGGTTTTGTGGGCAACAAAAGGAAGAAATTCCTAAAGGATATTCGCCATTACTTCTGGGATGAGCTATACCTGTACAAGCATTGCCCAGATGGAGTATTCAGACATTGCGTGGCTGAGGAGGAGATACCGGAGATTCTGTTTCACTGTCATGGCTCTTCCTATGCCGGACACTTCGCTACTTTCAAGACGGTCTCCAAGGTTCTGCAAGCTGGATATTGGTGGCCGACAATGTTTAAAGATGCTCAGCACTTTATCTCTAGATGTGATTCATGCCAGCGACAGGGCAACATCAGCAAGCGCAATGAGATGCCACAGAACTTCATTCTCGAAGTGGAGGTCTTTGATGTATGGGGGATTGATTTTATGGGACCATTCCCATCTTCTTTCGGGAATGAGTACATACTCGTGGCTGTTGACTATGTGTCTAAATGGGTTGAGGCATTGGCGAGTCCCACGAACGATGCAAAGGTGGTGATCAAGATGTTCAAAACTATCATTTTCCCGAGGTTTGGTGTTCCGCACGTTGTCATCAGCGATGGAGGCTCTCACTTCATCAACAAGATTTTCGAGAATCTATTGCGCAAGAACGGTGTAAGCACAAGGTCGCAACGCCTTACCATCCGCAAACAAGTGGGCAAGTTGAGATATCTACCGGGAAATCAAGAGCATCCTTCAGAAGACTGTAAGCACAACTCGGAAGGACTGGGCTTCCAAGCTAGACGACGCTCTATGGGCTTACAGGACCGCCTACAAAAGCCTCTCGGGACCACTCCTTTCACCTTGTCTACGGTAAAGCATGTCACCTCCCGTTGAGCTCGATTCAAGGCCGCCTGGGCTGTCAAGCTGCTCACTACGACATTAAGCCGGCTTCCGAACGATGCATGATGCAGCTACACGAGCTTCAGGAGATTAGGCATCTCGCCTATGAGAACTCCAAAATCTACAAGGAACGAACCAAAGCATACCACGACAAGCGCATCCTAGCTCGTAACTTCGCCCCCAACGACCAGTTCTACTTTTCAACTCTCGGCTGAAGCTGTTTCCGGGAAGTTACGATCGAGATGGTCTGGCCCCTTCACCATAAAGGAAGTGCGACCATATGGAGCTGTCGTCTTGTTCAACACCAACGGAGAAGAGTTTGTGGTCAATGGACAGCGATTAAAACCATATCTTGCCGACACACAACTCGGAGATGGGGAAGAAACTCCCTTGACCGAGCCTCCTCAAGCATAATCAAATCTCCACGTCAAGCTTAGAGACGTAAAACAAGCGCTTTCGTGGGAGGCAACCCACCAGGTAACATGTAAAATAGCGTGAAGTTTTTTTTCTTATTCTATTTACGTTTCTTGTTTTGTTTGAGATTGTTTTTGCAGGTTTTTATTAAGTGTTGAGCGGATGACGGATAGAGAGCAGCACCGATAGCTCCACCAGTGACCACTGAGCTGTGGTTATTTCTATCACCTTTGTTATATCCATTTTTATTTTAAACACTTTTTATTTTTATTTATGACTTTGCGAATTTCTCTTTCAGTTTTGTTTAAACCGGGACGGTTAAAAACAAGTCTGGGGGAGGGATTTATTTGTGTACTAACGTTGTGTTTTATTGACGTTTATTTCTTATGTTTTATTTTCGTGTGTTTTTTCTAAAACAAAAAATATATATATATATATATATATATATATTTCTTATGTTTTATTTTAGTGTGTTTAGATTTTCAAAAAAAACCAAAAAAAAAAATAATAATAATTTTTTTTTCAAGTCAAAACTCTATGTGATTTTGTTAAACTTTTTGGAATTGCAACATGTTCGATGTCATTGCATTAAGACTGTTTAGCATTGTTTGAGGATAGTTTGGAAACGCAGAAAAATCCATAACTTGATCATTTAGTGAATTTCTCAAATCATCTGAACTTAATCAAATTATTAGAACTTAATATGGACTTAATTTATCTCACTTAGGGGGTTGATAATCATGTATTGGATTTCACATTTGGAGTTTTCTTTGCATCATTTTTACCAATCTTTGCTAACTCCAAATGGCTAGACTTATCCTTAGTCTAGTACCACACCCTTACCATTTCCATGTTGAAACCCACTTATTTTCGTTTACTGTCATTGCATTCATGCGCAAAAACTATGGAGTATACGGACCGACACAACTTTTCTTTAGGATTGTGTCTAGATAGGTGGTCTCTTTCTGATTAAACTCATGGGATGTGTCTAGAAATGTGATCTCTCTCTTTGAAAATATTCATTGAAAATTTTCGTTTCAAAAGAGGGTGAACTTTTTAAAAAAGGGGTAGAAGATTTTATTCACATTCAAGAAATAAGCTTACATTGTTGATGTTCTTTTGATGCAGATCTTAGAGATTAACCGGTTCCATTCCCCGATATAAAAAAAGAGAAAACGAAGGAACCGGGAAAGTCTAGGTAATATCGTTAAATTCATAAAATGTTAAAAGAAATCATGTTCTTGATTTGTGACTTTGTTAAATAAAGGTAGAAGGATTAGAGTTAAGGAGAGTTGTGTACCTCCTAATTGGTCTGTGTCTCACTGTGATTTTGCATAATGATTTGCATCCGTTTTTACTGCTAAAAGAAACCGAAACACTTGAGCCACCAAATACCAACCTTGATACCTAGACCATAACATGTTAGATATTCCCTTTGTGAGAGTACAAGCATTTGATAATGAATGTTAAATATTAAGTTCTGCTTGATCATGAGATTTCATTTATTTACTACGGTTATGGAGAAGTACAATGAAGTACGGTTTGATCTGAACTTTGCGAATGCGGTTTACGGGCAATTGACTTAGAGTATGGTCCTATAAGTTTTACAAGTTTCACACGTTCTTCTAACCTCTCCTCTTTGTAAGATATCTGGTTTTGCTTGAGGACAAGCAAAGGTTTTAGTTGGGGAGAGTTGATATTATGTGTTTTTAACGTATTTTGATTCGTTTTTAGTATTCGGTTTGAGTTTTGATTTGCATCTTTCGTTGGTTTTTCGAGTCTTTTCTATTGTTTTGAGTCTTTTTACAGATTTCATGGAGTTCCGAAGGAGTTTGGCGTTTACGGACATGTTCGAGTCGGAAAACACGAGAAAAGGACCAAGTGAAGAACGACCGTTCTTTGAGAAGAACGACCATTCAGAACGACCGTTCCCCCAATGGAACGATCGTTCCCCACCTCACCTACCTTGCCGACAAAAGCCATGGAACGACCGTTCTCTTCGTGGAACGACCGTTCCCGGTCTCACCTACTTCACCAACAACCATGCACAGAACGACCGTTCTCCTCCTAGAACGATCGTTCCCGTGCTCACCTACTTCACCTACTTCGATCGACCATTGGGAACGATTGTTCTACACCAAGAACGACCGTTCCCCGCTTCACCTACTCCCCTTCACCTTGACCTATATAATGGACTCACAACATCACTCTCAAAACACACCTTCTTCTTCCTCCTCTCTTCTCTAGCTTCAAAGCATAGCTTCTTCTTCAGTTTTAAGTTTTATGTTTATGCTTTTATTAAGTTTTATTTAGTTTCTTTTAAGCTTTATACATTTATGCTTTAATTAAGTTTTACTTTCAGTTCTTATATTTATGCTTTACTTTCAGTCTTTATGTTTATGCTTTAATTAAGTTCTTATAAGTTTATATTCAGCTTTCATTATCTATTCAAGCTTTTATGATGAAATTTATAATCTCTTTGTTTTCTTCTTTAATCATGTCTGAGTAGACCTCTTAGTTAGGTTAAGGTTTGTCAAAGGAATTCATGAGCTTTAGGGTTAAACACAAATAGGCTATTCAAATCAATATCTTCACCCTTGTTGTTCTTAATGCTTAGATCGAATTGATCACTTGATCTTATGAAATTTGGTTTAACTTAGACAGCGAGAGTTGCTAGGTTGCTAGAAAGAACATTGGTGAGCAATTTAACCATTACCTGCGAGAGTTGATGTATTGAGAATTGTGAACATATTAAACCTATCCTTAATGCTTGTCTACGATTTCTTGTACCAGTGAGAGTTAGGATTTCTAGGTTGATAGACAAAGATATTGGCACCACGAGAGTGGATTGATATTGTCTTAGTGTTTAAGTTCTAGATTTATGCTTAATCATTGCCTGAATAGTTGTTTGATCCGTTGCTCTGAATCTCCTGCGATATTCCTTGACCTAATGCTTGTTTAATATTATCTTACAACCGATTTCGCTTTCATTACTTGTTACTTACAAAAACCAAAAAACATATTGAATTGTCTTAGCTTTTGATTTAGCTTAATATATCAAAGTGTGAAAACTGGTCTTCGTGGGATCGACCCCTAAATACTACTTCGTATGCTGTGCACTTACAGTAGGAAATAAGAGTTTAAAACTCATGTATCAATACTCGAATTGGGATGCCCTCAACCTAGTACAAGCTTCTAAATTTATACTATGAGACCTAAGGTGCTAAAACTCCTTCTGGTTGATGTGGGACTTTGTCTCTCCTTCCAACCACCGACCTAGTCTTTTGGGCCCTATTCCTGGCCTGATACCTTCAGCAACCGCCACATGGTCTGATCCTGATCCGGCCCAAATTTTATTGAACAGTAACTGATGAATAGTAATCCATGAATAGTGACTCGGATCTCAAATAAGCTTAAATTGATTTTGCTGTTAACTTTTTCCCGCGTGAATAGTGTTCCGAGCGTTTTACGACTTTTGAAACTAAGCCGCCCATTTTCTCTTTAAGTCTCCAGCCGCCGACTCTATGGAGATGGTCAGCTGCCCAGTCTCTTCCTCGGGTGTATGCGCGTCTAGCTTAGGGGTGGCTGGTCTTGCTCGAGGGTTGGAAACTTCAGGCACAGGATCTACTCGTGATCAATTTTTCGATCGGAGGGCACGAAATACCAAGGGTCTTGGTCGACACAGGAAGAACGGTGAATGTCATATTCCTTGAAGCTCTTCAGAGGATGAACATTGGGACCCAGCATCTCATAACCATCCAAAATTGTTGACTGGTTTCTCCGGAAAGACCACAATGACAATAGGGACAATCCAACTCCCCAACAAAGCAAAAGGAGTGGAGAAGGATACGAAGTTCTCGGTGATAGATCTCCCGCGGATCTATGACACAATCGTGGCAACGCCGTGGTTAAACGCAGTGACGGCCATCCCGTCAACTTACCTCTTGTGGCTGAAGTTTCCAACCCCAACTGGAGTGGAAACGATCTGGGGATGACAATGAGACTCTCGAGCTTGTTTCCTAGCAGAGCATAGATTGAGGAGGCCGGTAACCGATTCCCATCATCAGGCGAAATTCCATAAGGGGAAGGTGGAACAGCAACTCGCGAAACTTGAACAATAGTTACAGATCGAAGAAGCCCGTAAAACAGAAAGAGACCCTCCGTGCGAGCCAGTGACCTTGGTCAACATAGACGAAACGAATCCGGAGTTTTGTGCAGAGATCGGGGCGAGCTTGGAAGAACCAATCAAGACAGAGTTTAATCACCCTATTAAAGAAGAACGCCGGTTCGTTCGCATGGGCAGCGAAAGATATGCCCGAGATCGACATCGGCATCACAAGCCATGAACTTAACGTGGACCCAACATTTAAACCAGTGAAGTAGAAAAGACGGAAGCTCGGATCGGAGCGCGCCCAAGCAGTAAACGATGAAGTAGAAAGATTGATCAAAGTCGGATCTACCATAGAAGTAAAATATCCCGACTGGCTAGCCAATCCACTGGTACTAAAGAAGAAGAACGGGAACTGGCGAGTCTGCGTCGACTTCACAGATCTAAATAAGGCATGCCCAAATGACAGCTTTCCATTACCGCACATCGATCGGCTGGTCGAGGCGACGGCTGGGAACAAGCTGCTATCATTCATGGATGCTTTCTCTGGATACAACTAGATCATGATGAACCTTGACGATCGAGACAAGACCGTATTTATCACGGATCTCGGGATATATTGCTATTAGGTGATTCCATTCGGATTGAAGAATGCTGGCGCAACGTATCAAAGACTCACAACAAAATGTTCGCTGAGCAACTCGGAAGAACAATGGAAGTCTACATCGATGATATGCTGGTCAAGTCTTTGGATGAAAAATATCACGTGAAACATTTGCGAGAATGCTTTGAGCAACTTAGTCAGCATAACATGAAGTTAAATCCGGCGAAGTGCAGCTTCGAATTGGCATCCAGCGAATTCCTCGTATATTTGGTGACTCATCGAGGGATAGAAGCAAACCCAAAGCAAATTAATGCCTTGATAGAGATGGCCTCACCAAAAATGGAAAGAGGGATCCAGAGACAGACCGGACGGGTCACGGCACTGAACCGGTTTATCTCGAGATCAACGGAGAAATGTTTGCCTTTCTACGATACACTCAGATTAAACAAGAAGTTTGAGTGGACGGAGAAGTGCGAACACGCATTCCAAGAGCTAAACAAGTACCTGGCAAGCCCGCCCGTACTTTCAAATCTGGTCGAACGAGAGCCAATATTCCTATATACGGCGGTGTCATCAAAGCTGATCTTCTATGTAAGTCAAACCTTAATAGATGCAGATAGTCGATACCCGCTGAAAAGGCGACCTTAGCAGTGGTGATGTCTGCCCAAAAGTTGCGACCTTATTTCCCATCACACACGATCATTATACTCACAACTTTTCCACTCAGAACGATCCTGCATAGTCTTAGTCAATCGGGCGGAAGAGTTAAGTATGATATCGAATACCAGAGTAGAACATGCGCGAAATGGGCGGAAGAGTTAAGTATGATATCGAATACCGGAGCAGAACATGCGCGAACTCTCAAGTTCTACCAGACTTCTTGATCGAGCACCCAACCCCAGGTGTCAATGAATTAATGCCAGACTCGGTTTGGATTCTCCACGCAGACGGATCGTCGTCGAAGCAAGGTTCGGGAGTTCTAGTGCGTTTAACATCACCTACCGGAGAAATCCCGGAACAGTCGTTCCGGACTACAAGGCCTTGATCGTTGGGTTAAGACATGCCCTAGGACTCAAAATCCAGAATCTGCAGGTGTTTTGCGATTCCCAGCTGGTGGCGAACCAGTTCAGTGGAGACTACGAAGCAAGGGATAATCGGATGGAGGCCTACCTCAAAATTGTCAAAGACCTCGCGAAACGATTCGAGAATTTTGAGCTTACAAGAATCCTGCGAGGAGAAAACGCCCCTGCCGATGCATTGGCGACTCTGGCATCAACATCTGTCCCAAGAGAAAGACGAGTCATCCCCGTCGAATTCATAGAACAGCAGATCATTCATCCACCGCAAGTCGCCTACGTCATACAACAGCCAGAAGTTGAAGACGAGGAGGAACCTCCGGAGGAAGAATTAACGACTGGCCCGAGAGAAGAATATGGTTGTGACCGCGAGTGGATGGCCCCGCTATGAGCATATATCATGGACGGAGAAGTCCCGGCAGAAAAATGTGCCGCACACAAGCTAAGAGCCCAAGCCGCTCACTTTGTCCTTCTTGACAGAAATGTCTATCAGTGGAGGCTATCCGGACCATTAATGGTCTGCGTTGAAGGAGAAGAGGCAAGAGGAATCATGGAGGAAGTCCACAGCGGATCATGCGGAAATCATTCCGGAGGAAGAGCCTTCGCAATCAAAATTAAGCGACACGGACATTATTGGCCGACCATGATAAAGGATTACGAGAAGATTTCCCTCAAGTGAGAAAAATGTCAAAGACACGCACCAGTGATCCACCAACCCGCAGAAGTGCTTTCGTCAATCTCAGCGCCATACCAATTAATGAGGTGCTCAATGGACATAGTGGGACCAATGCACAACTCGAAGCAAAAGAGATTCTTGCTTGTCCTGACAAACTACTTCTCGAAGTGAGTCGAAGCGGACTCCTACATCAGCATCAAAGATTCTCAGGTGGAGCATTTCGTTTGGAAAAATATCATATGCAGGCACGGAGTCCCCTACAAGATCGTTACCGATTACTGCCCTCGATTTATTTCCACTAACTTTGAAGGATTTTGCGAGAAGTGGAAGATACGGCTAAGAAAATCAAAACCACATTACCCACAAGGTAACAGCCAGGCTGAAGCGGCTAGCAAGACCATCGTTGATGGGCTCAAGAAGCGCCTTAGAAAAAAGAAAGGACGGTGGGCAGACGAGCGCGAAAGAGTCTTATGGTCTCACCGAACAACTCCAAGGCGAGCAACCGGAGAAACACCATTCGCACTGGTCTATGGCGCCGAATGCGTCATCCCTGCAGAAGTAGACTTTCCTGGCATCAGACGAAGACTCCTGCTCGGACAAGAAGGCCTCAACCATCTGATGATGCTAGACGAACTGGACCTGATAAGCGAAAGGCAAAACCGAGCGCTCATCCGAATCCAAAATTACCAGCAAGCAGCGGCAAAGTACTACAACTCAAACGTACGAAGCCGCAGATTTAAAGCAGGAGACCTCTTCCTCCGCAAAGTATTCCAAAACACCGCGGAGCCGAATGCAGGAAAGTTAGGCGCAAAATGGGAATAACCGTACAAAGTAACAAAACTGGTCCCCCCGGGAGCATACAGCTAGAAAGGAAGGAAAACCAGTGCCAAGGACATGGAACGCGATGCACTTGAAGGAGTACTGTCACTAGATAAAGAGAATTATTGTAAAACAAAACTACGAATTGACTTGATCTCTATGGTCGGGGCACATAGGCAGCTGGTCTTCTGTCGAGTTCAGCTACCTTCCTTTTAAAAAAAAGAATATTTTTAAGGGGGGAGTGGGTCCGTACACTCATATACTCCCACAAAATTTCAAAAAATCGCCTCTTGGCATACAAAAAAATCACCTCTCGGCATACTTATCACCGTCTGTTGCTGAACACAACAAGACGATTTATTAACCATGGTTCTTTCAACATCTTGAAGCGGATAAAAATAGCGCGCTATACAAATTGTCTGGACTAATACCGGAAAGGCGTAACCTGATCGGGAATGCGGGAAGCGTAAGGACGATATTCTATTTTAGCATATCTTCAGGAGCGTATCGTAGATTGGGATATTACGAGGCGTAAACCGCGAAATAAGCTTGCCAAACCCAGTAAACGCCAACATGGAAAGCTGGTCTTAAACATCTCGTGACGAAGTACCAAACCGGCCCTGGTATGAGACTGTGAGAGCCGAAACTCACACTGTCAAAACTTATATTTTATGGGGGCTCGAAAATTCTATTTTAAAGAACTAAAGGACCGAAGATGTAAAAAGAGATATTTTATTGATGATTCCGAAGGTACAGGGGAAATTAGCAAAAGCTGAAAAGTCTTAAATTGCAAAAACTCCTAATACTCGGATTTGGGATGGATTAACCCTTACATGAGCGTACATATATATACTGAACTTCCTAGGGTGCTAAGACTTCAGATTTTCAATGTGGGACTTTGTCCTTCCTTCCCAGCTGCCGACCTAACCTTTTGGGCCCGATATCACGCCCGAGAGTTTTCCGTGATCCGTCTGCGCGTTCTGACCCAAATCCGGCCCGCCGATGAATAGTAAACCGGTGAATAGTAATCCGATGATTAGTAAATCGAATCTCGGTTTAGACTTAATTCGATTTTTCGGTTAACTTTTTCTCGAGATGAATAGTGCTTTTAAAGGTTTTTCCTGCGTGAACAGTATTCCGAACGTTTTACGACTTTTGAGATTTGAACCGCCCGTTCTTTGTTTAAACTTCCAGCCGCCGTGTTTTCGTATTGATGGCCAGCCGCCGGTTCCTTTGGCTCGTGTGCTTCGGCGACTGGTCCACGGACGGCTAGATGTTGGTCACGGTCCTCCGGAAAATGTTTATGGACGTCTTAGATTCAGAACACGTAAATGCATAATCTTCGAGTCGGTCCGGGCTTAGAGTTATGTTTGACGGTCGGTCGACTGGACGATGTTCGGATAATGAGACTTGACTGAGAAATGATCGTGGGCGGCTAGCCTTATCCCAGCCGCCGGCCATTGACGAAGAAGACCAGGCGGCTGGCCTAATCCCAGCCGCCGGCCGTTGACGAAGAAGACCCGGCGGCTGGCCTTATCCCAGCCGCCGGTCGTGGACAAAGAAGACCCGGCGGCTGGCCTTATCCTAGCCGCCAGCCGTGGATGAAGAAGACCCGGCGGCTGGCCTTATCCCAGCCGCCGGCCGTGGACGAAGAAGACCCGGCGGCTAGCCTTATCCCAGCCGCCGGCCGTGGATGAAGAAGACCCGGCGGCTGGCCTTATCCCAGCCGCCGGTTGGTGCTCGAGGAAGACCCGGCGGCTGGCCTTATCCCAGCCGCCGATTCGTGTCTTAGATGGGTCGTGGGCAGTTGGCCTTAGCTCGTCCGGTCCATGTTCGGGATAAGTTCCATTTGATCTCGACCTTGACTTCTCGTTCCGTCAATCTTCGAGGAGGGGATTTCGACCCCAACAGTTAGCCCCCCAGCTCTTTGCTTCCGTGGTTTGGAGCAAGGAGCTCCGAGCTGAGAGTTTTATCGGGATTGACTGAATCAGGAAGGCAAGGAGTTTTTCCGTTCGTCCGTTCATCCGCTTCTCTTTAGTGTCTTGTCAAAGTACAGTCCATGGAAGTTCGTGCCATGTTTGCTATATCAAAGGAGTGGCTTCATTCTCATTTTTTCACACTTCCCTTCTCTTTTCAAGTCTTCTTCTTCAAATTTTTCCTTTGAAAATTTTTCCTTATAAATTGCTGATGAAAGAGGCTCTCCCTTCGAACTTAACTTCGACGCCATATTGAATAATCAGTTTGAGTTTGATTTTGTGTCCGCGGAGCAGGATACGACACTTGTGGACGAATTGCTGGCGGCTGGAGAGGATGCCATTCCACAAGCAGCATCCGACCCCTGTGAGAGCCGAAACTCACACTGTCAAAACTTATATTTTATGGGGGCTCGAAAATTCTATTTTAAAGAACTAAAGGACCGAAAATGCAAAAAGAGATATTTTATTGATGATTTCCGAAAGTACAAGAATAAATAGCAAAAGCTGAAAAGTCTTATATTGCTAAAACTCCTAATACTCGGATTTGGGATGGGTTTAACCCTTACATGAGCGTACATATATATACTGACAATCCTAGGGTGCTAAGACTTCAAATTTTCGATGTAGGACTTTGTCCTTCCTTCCCAGCCGCCGACCTAAGCTTTTCCCGATATCCGGCCCGAGAGTCTTCCGTGATCCGTCTGCGCGTTCTGACCCAAATCCGGCCCACCGATGAATAGTAATCCGATGAATAGTAATCCGAATCTCGGTTTAGACTTAATTCGATTTTTCGGTTAACTTTGTCTCGGGATGAATATTGTTTTTAACGGTTTTTCCCGCGTGAATAGTATTCCGAACGTTTTACGACTCTTGAGATTTGAGCCGCCCGTTCTTAGTTTGAACTTCCAGCCGCCGGTTTTCGTAGTGATGGCCAGCCGCCGGTTCCTTTGGCTCGTGTGCTTCGGCGACTGGTCGATGGACGGCTGGACGTTGGTCACGGTCTTTCGGAAAATGTTCATGGACGTCTTGGAGTCAGAACACGCAAATGCCTAATCTTCGAGTCGGTCCGGGTTTAGAGTTATGTTTGACGGTCGGTCGACTGGACAATGTTCGGATAATGAGTCTGGACTGAGAAATGATCGTGGGCGGCCGGCCTTATCCCAGCCGCCAGTCGATGTGTGATGAAGACCCAGCGGCTGGCCTTATCCCAGCCGCCGGTCGGTATATGATGAAGACCCGGCGGCTGGCCTTATCCCAGCCGCCGGATGGTGTGTGATGAAGACCCGGCGGCTGGCCTTATCCCAGCCACCGGTTGTTGCCCGAAGGAGATCCGGCGGCTGGCCTTATCCCAGCCGTCGGTCGTGTCTTGGAAGGGTCGTGGGCGGTTTTGCCTTAGGTTGTCCGGTCCATGCCTGGGATGAATTCCATTCGGTCTTGATCTTGGCTTCTTGTTTTGTCAATCTTCAAGGAGAGGATTTCAACCCCAACACTCGGACAGATCCCGGGCGCCCGATATTTGCACGGAGCCAGGCGCCGTGTTCTGATGCTAAGGAGCGTGCGGCTGGCTTTCGCGGGATAAGACCAGGCGCCGTGTTAATACTAAAGAGCGGGCGGCTGGCTTTTCGGGATAAGACCAGGCGCCGTGTTGATGCGAAAGAATGGGCGGCTGGCTTTCTCGGGATAAAACCAGGCACCATGTCCTGATGTTTGATGCTTGTAAGGCGGTCAGTGGATTTTTCTCTTACTCCATGAAAGTGGTAGATGTGATTGTCGGATCATCTCCGGCCGTTTTTTTCTTGTTAAGTTCTTCTTTTTATTTTGCACCGAGATGTTCCCAACCAGGATAGCGAGATCCAGCGTTAAGATGAGGAGGTTGCAGCCTTTGAAGGCTAAATCTTAAAATTTAGACGAGGAAGTCGGTTGATTAAGGCCTTTTCCGAGGTGAAGACTCATAGAGAGGCCTTGAAGTAGAAGGAGTTTGGCTTCGAGCTGTATAGCTGTAAAACTCCTGAGTGGGCAGTGGCGGATAAGTATTACGTTTGCTTTGAGGAGGCTTCAGCTGCTCTTGGTGGCTAGTCCGATGGGAAGGTCACCGAGGCTACTTTGACGGTGCTCTTCCAGAACGTGCTTTTGATTGATCAGCTCGAGAGCTATAGTGCTGTCGCTTTGTTCAAGGAACGAAGTGGTAACGTGGACTTTTGTCAGCGGGTTGTCGCATTGCAGGGAGCTTGGTCTTCTCTCTTGTTTCTTGGTAAGTTATCGGAGTGCGGATCTGGTGAGGACCCAGCTGATGTTGAGTAGCGACAGATGCTTCCGGTACTGACTCTGATCCTCTCCATGGTTGTTATAGCGATTCCGCTTAGGGAATTGTTTGCATTGTTGCGTCTCTGATTTGGATCGTTTAGACGTTTGTTTGTACTTGTTGAAGCTCTGTTCTTTTATGGATTCGTCTTTTGATTGTCTTTGTTTTTGACGACTTGTTGTCTTGAATGTTTTGTTGACTTGAGTCACGATATGGATGCTTTCCGAGCACTCCGATCTTCAGGAACCAGTGTACCATCCCGGATACTTTCTGGGTTTAGCGCTTGTTCAGTGTTGGGATCGCTGAATCCTTTCTCGACTTTGCTTGATTCTTGATCTATTCCACGCTTCGTCCTCTGTTTCTTGACTACTTCGGACTTCTTAATAGTTTTGTTTGGGATTTTTGTTATACCCGGCTGGATTCCCGGCTTGGGCTGATTTTGTTTCGAGATTTTAATAAGAGGATGTTTTTAAGCTATCATTTATTTAAGTAACTGCTTTGCTTTTAAGCCCGAGCAAACACTTGTCTTCGGGCCGAAGATCTTGATAGAGGAAAAGAGGGCGGCATGCCCATCTCCCTAAGGAGGATAGGCGGCTGGCCCGTATCGTAAAGTGAAGGGCGGCTGGCCCATCTCTCTAAGGAGGATGGGCGGCTGGCCCGTTTCATTTTGAGTGAAGGGCGGCTGGCCCATCTCTATAAGGAGGATGGGCGGTTGGCCCGTTTCGTAGAGTGAAGGGCGGCTGGCCCATCTCTCTAAGGAGGATGGGTGGCTGGCCCGTTTCATAGAGTAAAGGTTTGGCTCGTTTGGTTTTGAGTTGATTAGTATTTCATGTTGGAGTGTTTTTCCGGACACTCGAACTTCTGACCAGGGTCCCGTTGTGGATATTTCTGGGTTTAATGCATGTTTTTGTTGTCGCGGGGAACTGAGCTCGTTTGAATCCCTCTTTCGACCGAACGCTTTTAGGATCTCGGATCAGGGCCGGTTTGATACTGCGTTCGGAGATGTTCAAGACCAGTGTTCCATGTTAAGCGTTTTACTGGGTTTACGAGCTTATTTCACGGTTTACACCTCGCACTATTTGCCTATGCGAGATGCTCCTGAAGATAAACTTAAAAGAACATCGTCTGGACGCTTCCTGTCAGGATCACGGATTGGCAGGTCACGCCCTTCTGATGTCGTCCGGAAATTTGTATAGCGCGCTATTATTATCCGCTGCGGGATGTTTAAAGAACCATGGTTTAAAAATCGTCCCGTTGTGATCAGCAACAGACGGTGATAAGTATGCCAAGAGGCGGATATTTAAAGTATGCCAAGGGGCGGCTTTCCGCAGCAAAGGAATCTCGTTGTGGCCAGCAACAGACGATTTTGCTTGAGAAGAGTTGAGTGGGAAAACTCGAAAGATTCTTTTAATGTTTTTGTTTCAGGTGGATGGTCCCGTACGGGTAGCGAGATGCTAAGTCGTGGTGCTCATCCGGAGTCCACGATTTTCGTCGTCCTTTTGGAAGAAACTTGAGTGGTTCTCAGATACTAAGTCTCTGTTCTCATCCGGAGTTCTTGATTTTCCTTAAGAAGGGACTTGAGTGATGTATTCCAGATAGGTTTCGAGAAACTAAGTCTCGATTTTCATCAGGAGTTTTTGACTCTGTCGCTTTTTAATAAGAGACTCGAGTGAGCTGCAGGTTCTTGCCCGGATTGATGATTGAGCAGATGTTTTGCGAGAAGCCATGTCCCGGTGTTCATCTTTTCGAATTGTTTCGCGAACTCTTCTTTGCTCGTCTATCCGGATGGATCGCGAGATACTAAGTTTCGATGTTTATTAGGATTTTCTTTTTGATCCATATTTTCGGGGAGTTGTTTGAGTTCTGGATGGATTATGAGATGCTAAGTCCCAATGCTCATCCTCTCGGGTTTTTCCTGGACCTTTTCTTTGCTTGTCTATCTGGGTGGGTTACGAGATGCTAAGTCTCAATGTTCATCCAGATCAACATCCTCAAGAAATGCTTTGAGCCTTCAATGGGTGTTGAGGTGCTAAGCCCCAGCGATCAGCTGGGATACTTGACTGCTTATCTGAACGGGTTCCGAGATGCTGAGTCCCGATGTTCGTCCAGAGTTCGCGTCTTGATTGGTTGATGATTCCGGATGATCTTTGACGAGACCGACTCGAAACGTTTGCCGAAATTTCACAAACTTTCGCTCAGGCCTCGGGATAGAGTCCAAATATCTTCATTGGGGGTTTCTCAGCTTGAATGGGGAGTTCTCCTCTTGTTTCGGGTCCAAACTCTATCTCAGCAGGTTCCGTTTCCATGTGCTCTAGTTCGACTCTCGATTTCTTCATCGACGATCCATGTTGGCCGCCCAGCCGTTTGCTCTGCGGCACTCTTCCGTTGCAGCAGCGAAGATTTGAACGGTTCCACTCTTGTCCCAATCGAGCTTCGCTTGATTGAGTTAAGTTCCTCGCGCGTTTTGATTGGCAGTGATAACCGGAGAGGCTTCGCTTCAATGATCCTGCAGTCTTGTCTTAAGTCTGCTCTCGAAGGGATGCTCCTGGTTCGGTTTTCATCTCGGATCAACGTCAATTCTTGGGCCACCGATCCGTTCGCCTTTGCTTGTCCAGTTTGCCGTTCTAAGTCCGCATCCATCATCTTCTTTGTTCGGGAATTGATGTCGCGTTCTCTGCTTCACCATCAGTCTCGTTTGTATCTTGGCTGGCTCCATATGCGGTGGTTCCTCCATTTCCTTCTCTGGCTACCGTCAAATCGGGCTGCTCGATTGTTTGCCTTATGGCGTTCTTCGGTTGTCGCGGCGGCGTCCCGGAATGAGCCATTTCTTGTCCCGGCTGGGGTTTGTTCCTTCGTGTTTTGCCTTCCCGGTGTTGCCGCCTGGGGCGAGAATTTGAGACGTCTTGCACCGATTGTTCGTGGTCCTTGCCTTAAGCTTCCATCTGGTGAGATGTTCCTAGCTCGGCTTTCGTCATGGACAGTTTGCAACTGTTGAGTCGCCGATTCGTCTTGTTGGTCTTGTCGCTCTGGGATCGCGGCCAGTTTGATCTTCAGCTCGTCCGTTGTCGTCACGTCTTCTTCCATGTTGGTTGTTCCAGTTGTCCCGGCGATCATCGCTCCGACGGCAGTCGTTTTGGCCGGCAGGATGTTTTTGTCATTCATCGGGTCATAAATTTTCGGGTGGTCCGCTACTGAGAACTCCACGTCTTTCTTCGTTTCCTTTGTTATTACGGGGAGTTGGACTGTTCCGATTGTCATTGGCGTCTTTCCGGTGAAACCAATCAACGGTTTTGGATGGGTCGTGAGATGCCAGGTCCCAATGTTCATCCTCCGAAGGGTTTCCCGGAATACGACGTTGACCAAACTTCCCGCATCGACTAGAACTCTTTGCATCCCGTGGTCTTCGATTGAAAGGTCGCTGATGAGCGGGTCGTCTTTAGAGTGGTTGATTCCGACGATCGTCGCTCCGGCATTAGTTGCTCCCGTTATGATTGCTCCTGCTGCTGTTGTCCCGGCTCCGGTCATTCTGGCTCCAGTCAGCGCAGCGATGGTTGTCCCGGCTCTAGTCGCTCCGGTATTGATTACTCCTCCGAGAGCTCCTCCGGCCGGCTGGTTGCTTGCGTCGTCGGTTCTTCTGGTCATCGTCTTCTTTCCGTATCCTCTCGTTCTAAGAGTTAAGAATATTTCTCGTCCCCACAGACGGCGCCAAACTGTGAGAGCCGAAACTCACACTGTCAAAACTTATATTTTATGGGGGCTCCAAAAATTCTATTTTAAAGAACTAAAGGACCGAAAATGCAAAAAGAGATATTTTATTGATGATTTCCGAAAGTACAAGAATAAATAGCAAAAGCTGAAAAGTCTTATATTGCTAAAACTCCTAATACTCGGATTTGGGATGGGTTTAACCTTTACATGAGCGTACATATATATACTGACAATCCTAGGGTGCTAAGACTTCAGATTTTCGATGTGGGACTTTGTCCTTCCTTCCCAGCCGCCGACCTAAGCTTTTCCCGATATCCGGGCCGAGAGTCTTCCGTGATCCGTCTGCGCGTTCTGACCCAAATCCGGCCCGCCGATGAATAGTGATCCGTGAATAGTAATCCGATGAATAGTAATCCGAATCTCGGTTTAGACTTAATTCGATTTTTCGGTTAACTTTGTCTCGGGATGAATAATGTTTTTAACGGTTTTTCCCGCGTGAATAGTATTCCGAACGTTTTACGACTCTTGAGATTTGAGCCGCCCGTTCTTTGTTTGAACTTCCAGCCGCCGGTTTTCGTAGTGATGGCCAGCCGCCGGTTCCTTTGGCTCGTGTGCTTCGGCGACTGGTCCATGGACGGCTGGATGTTGGTCACGGTCTTTCGGAAAATGTTCATGGACGTCTTGGAGTCAGAACACGCAAATGCCTAATCTTCGAGTCGGTCCGGGTTTAGAGTTATGTTTGACGGTCGGTCGACTGGACAATGTTCGGATAATGAGTCTTGACTGAGAAATGATCGTGGGCGGCCGGCCTTATCCCAGCCGCCAGTCGATGTGTGATGAAGACCCGGCGGCTGGCCTTATCCCAGCCGCCGGTCGGTATATGATGAAGACCCGGCGGCTGGCCTTATCCCAGCCGCCGGTTGGTGTGTGATGAAGACCCGGTGGCTGGCCTTATCCCAGCCCCCGGTTGTTGCCCGAAGGAGATCCGGCGGCTGGCCTTATCCCAGCCGCCGGTCGTGTCTTGGAAGGGTCATGGGCGGTTTTGCCTTAGCTTGTCCGGTCCATGCCTGGGATGAATTCCATTCGGTCTTGATCTTGGCTTCTTGTTTTGTCAATCTTCAAGGAGAGGATTTCAACCCCAACACTCGGACAGATCCCGGGCGCCCGATATTTGCACGGAGCCAGGCGCCCGATCTTTGCACGGAGCCAGGCGCCCGATTGAAGTATGATGGGCGGCTGGCCATGCTCTGGACGACTCACGGGCGGCTGGCCTTGTCCCAGCCGCCGGGTCATGCTCGGACGGGCTCCCGATATTTGCACGGAGCCAGGCGCCGGATATTTGCATGAAGCCAGGCGCCCGATCTTTGCACGGAGCCAGGCGCCGTGCATTGATCGAAGGACGATGGGCGGCTGGCCTTGTCCCAGCCGCCTGATCACATTCGGGCGGATCCCGGGCGCCCGATCTTTGCACGGAGCCAGGCGCCCGATCTTTGCAGGGAGCCAGACGCCCGATATTTGCGCAGAGCCAGGCGTCGTGCATTGATCGAAGGATGATGGGCGGCTGGCCTTGTCCCAGCCGCCGGATCACACTCGGATGGATCCCGGGCGCCTGATCTTTGCACGGAGCTAGGCGCCCGATCTTTGCACGGAGCCAGGCGCCCGATCTTGGCACGGAGCAAGGCGCCGTGCATTGATCAAAGGATGATGGGCGGCTGGCCTTTTCCCAGCCGCCGGATCACGCTCGGACGGATTCTTTTGATCTTGATCTTGAGTTCTCGTTCTTTAAATCTCCGAGGAGGGGATTTTGACCCCAACAACCCTGAAGGTGTTCCTCAGTGGGTGGCTGGCCCAAGCAACGCTCAAGGAACGCTTGGTTTTGCTAACGTTCTCAATGGGAGCCCGTCCAGGGAGAGATTCAGCAATGGGCGGCCGGGATTGAGAACATGCAAGAGACGGCGGCCAGCATTGAGAACGTGCCCGAGACGGCGGTTGGGATTGAGAACATACCCGAGCCGGCGGCCGGGATTGGTGATTTGACATGTAGGGCGTCCGGCTCGAAGAGGGCGGCTGGCTCTAAGGACGCTTCCAAGAGGGTGGCTGGCGTAGTGGCCGTATCAAGGTGGGCGCTCGGCTCTGGAGGCGTCTTGGAGAGGTCGTCTGGCACTTCTCGAGTTAATGTTGACGGCGTCTCGCCACGAACGAGCATAGTACGTGGCATTTGGACCCCTCCACAGCATGTTGAGGACAACGGCGGATGGCGTGCATGGCCGTCCCGATCTCTGGTTCCCTCTGAACATCATCGTACGTGGCCTGAGTCGGGTGACGACTTGGTCATGTCTGAAGAAGAAGTCAGATCGGATCACCCGGAGGTGCCTATCTTTGTGCATCCGGAAGTGAAGTCCGAGTGTCGTTCTCCCGGTGAAGCCAAAGCTTATTGGGGAGAAGATATTTTTGCTTGGCGGTTTAAGAAACCTGGCCCGTCTTCGGGGTACAGATCGATATCTGAGGGATTCAAGCCTGGACCCACTTTGAGCGATCGGGACTCACTGGCCGAGCTCAAATATGACTTCCGGATTTCGGACAAGATCAAGTTTCGTCTCCCAAAAGATGGGGATAGGATGAACAAGGCGCCAGAGGGATATTTCGCCATGTATGAGTCGATGTTTTACGAAGCTTTCCTCTGGTTCCCGATCCCAGGAGCTATCTTCGAAATTCTCGAGTTGTATGGGGTCGCGATCTCTCAACTTGCCCCATCCGCTATGAGGATTTCGATGGGACTCGTGGTCCGTTGTGCCGAATGCGGGATCAAGTTGGAGGGCCATCTTGTACGAAATTTCTTTTCGTTGAGGCGGATTTCTAAGTCGGATTTCTTCTGCTCGGTCAACGTTCGGAAGAATGTGAAGCGTTTCCACACCGGCCTTCGGAGTAACTGTAAAGCTTCGCGGAACCAGTTTTTCTACGTGAAGCGCAGCCCGCTTACGGTTGGTTCCGACTTTGGCGGCTCGGTTAGGACCGAGTGGAGTTTGCCACGTAAGTGTTTCGTCTTTTTGTGAATTTTTTTTTTTATAAGTACTCTTCATTCCTTTGCTTCATCCTTCACAATATCATTTCTCACAACTTTGCATTTTTTTTTCTTCTCTTCTTTCTTTAGTTCGTGATCCTTTCGCTCCAAGAGTTTCCGGAGTCGAAGATATCTTCGAAGAAGTTGATAAGAAGAAGATAGATTAGGAGTGTCCTGATCTTTTGCGACGTTTTCTGGACGCGAAAGATATTCTAGAGGGCCGCGCTCCTCCGAAGGGCCCTGACTTTATCGATCCGATGGCGACATACCCCGGTATAGAGGGTGTTTGGAAGTACCGCCAACAGAAATATGGTGAAGCTGGACCGTCCGGAGAGGCGGCTGAGTTTGGCCCGGCGTCCGGTTTTGTTTTACCGCCCGGGCCTGATTTCCATGGCGTGCCCGAGGAACAGGTAGTTGCTCCTCAGGGTTCTGCTTGTGCCGTTGTTGCGGATAAAGGGAAGGGAGCTTCCAACAGCCCGGATCGTCCCGAGGAAGGGCAAAGTGGATCGGACGGTCGAGGCGTCTGATCATGGTCTCCTTTTCAACGCTCGCAAGGCGGCGGGAGGAGATCCAGCCGAGTCCGTGAAAGTCGTGGACTACTTCGGAGCGTTGGCTCCGGCCTCCGCTATGCCGTTTGATCGTTCAGCTGCTTACGGAGACCTGTCCTCTGGCCTTATGATGGTAATTCTTTTTCCCTTTAGATTTGTTTTGAGCAGTTTGGTCTTTGCTGATATTCGCTTTTCTTTGATTCAGGTCGCTACCTGAGCTCATGCGACCCAGGTTGCCTTGGAAGTCTCGGAGAAAGAGTCCCGGAAGAAGGACAAAAAGATCAAGGCCCTGGAAGTCAAACTTCAGAATGTGGAGAGAAGATCTCAGAAAGAGCTCAAGAAGGGGCTCGCGGAAGCTGAGCGGAAGATGGAGCAGGCGCTTAAGAAATGTCGCTGGGAGTTGGTGGAAAAGTACCGTCTCCGTATCGAGGGAGACAAGGCTGCTCTCGCGCCGATGCGTCAGGCGAAGTACGGCGAGACTACTTTGTCTGAGGTCTGCTCGAACCTTGACCTAGTCCGGAACATCAAGTCCGGGAAGTCCAAGGTCGAGGAGGAAGAAGGAGAGCTGGAGGCTTCACTGGAGCAGCTCAAAGGAGGAGGCTGGGTCGGCTCCTACGATCGGGCTGCTGCCGTCCTCGACTGGTACTTGGTATGCTCTCCTGTTTCTCCGGGCCAGTCCCCGGACGTTGAGGCTTTGGACTACGGAGCTCCTACTCCTCTTGTTGAGTATGATTAGGCTTTGGCCTTGTATTTGCTGTTTCCGTTATGTTCGGGTCTTTCGACCCTTTTATTGTATTTGCTTCTTTCGTCGAACTTGATCATTTGTATCTCCTTTCATGGAGATTTGTTATCTATCTGCTTTTTCCTTTAATTGTTATAGACTTCTTTGCTTGCTTCGCTTTTATAGTCTTGATAAAGGAGAGGAAGGGCGGCCGGTAATGTCTTTCTTCTAAGAGGGCGGCCGCGTTTTGCGGAACGACGGGCGGCTGGTCCGTCTCCCTACGGAGGACGGGCGACTGGCCCGTTTTGTAGAGTGAAGGGCGGCTGGCCCGTCTCTCTACGGAGGACGGGCGGCTGCCCCGTTTTGTAAAACGAAAGGCGGCTGGTCGGTCTCTCTACGGAGGACGGGCGGCTGACCCGTTTTGTAGAATGAAAGGTGGCTGGTCCGTTTCTCTACGGTGGGCGGGCGGCTGGCCCGTTTTGTAGAACGAAGGGCGGCTGGTCCGTCTCTCTACGGAGGACGGGTGGCTGGCCCGTTTTGTAGAACGAAGGGCGGCTCTGCCGTCTCTCTACGGAGGACGGGCGGCTGGCCCGTTTTGTAGAATGAAGGGCGGCTGCCCGTCTCTCTACGGAGAACGGACGGCTGGCCCGTTGATCGGTATCGCGTTGGAGTGTTATCCCGGACACTCGAACTTTAGACCAGGTCATCTTTGCAAATATTTCCCGGGTTTATTGCAGTCTGTTGTTCGGATCCCTCTTTTGACTGAACGCTTTTAAAATATCACATCAGAGCCGGTTTGATACCGCGTTCTCGAGATGTCTTTGACTAGTGTTCCATGTTAGGCGCTTTACTGGGTTTAGAGAGTTTATTTCATTTCTCACGCTTCGCACTATTTGCCTATGCGAAGCGCAAGTGAAGGTAAACTAAACAGAACACCGTCTTGGGCGCTTCCTGTAGGATCACGGGATGTCAGGTTACGCCCTTCGGATGTTAATCCGGAAATTTGTATAGCGCGCTAGTCTTATCCTCTGTGGGATGTTAAGAGAACCATGGTTTTAAGAGATAGTCTTGTTGTGGCCAGCAACAGACGGATTCGTTGGAGAGTATTCGGGAGAAATATCTTGATTGGTTGGCAGTCATGGATAAGTTACGAGATGCTAAGTCTCGATGTTTGTCCGATTTTAAGTTCGAGTTAAAGATGTGTCATGAGATACTAAGTCTCAATGTTCATTTTCCTCGGGTTTTTCTGGATCCATTCGTTTTCCGGATCAAGTTTCGAGATGCTAAGTCTCGATGTTTGTCGGAATGGTGTTTTCGGGAACTTTTTCAAACTTTGGATGTGTTATGAGATGATAAGTCCCAATGTCCATCTCCTTGATTTGTTCGCGAAAATATGGGAGTATGTATATACGGACCCACTCCCCCTTTTTTAAGGAGAGGGACAACTGAACTCGTTTTTAAGCGACCTGCCTACGTACCCTTCGTGAAAAGGGATCAAGTCACCCGTAGTTCCGTTTTTTTTTTTTGGTGGCGAGGAGACGGCTAAGTCTTGGTAATGGAGTTATCCGTCGCAGCTTCGGCGGTTTCTGGGTTTTTTCGGCAGTTTTCGTCTCCTCTTGGTTGATTTCAGTTTCCGTGGGTGGAACCTCCGTTTTCTCGAACTGTTCGGTTCTACTCACTTTCTTTCCCAGTGCAGGGACTTCGTCTTCATTCTTCCTTTTCAGGTTCTCTCTCTTCGGGATGGTCGGATTCCGGAGCTTGTGCTCTGCCAGAAAACAGATTCGGGCCTCCTTCTGATTTTCGAAAACGGTCTTGATTCCATTTGGTGTCGGGAATTTCAAGCAGAGATGGTAAGTTGACGGGATCGCTCGCATTGAATTGATCCAGGGAGTTCCCATTATCACGTTATAAATCGCGGGGTGGTTTGCCACCGCGAATGTTGGGGTCAAAATCCCCTCCTCGAAGATTGACGGAACGAGAAGTCAAGGTCAAATATCAAATGAAACTTACTCATAACATGGACCGGACGAACTAAGGCCAACTGCCCAAGACCCGTCCGGGAAATGAACCGGCGGCTGGGATAAGGCCAGCCGTCGTGTCTTCATCAAGCAACATCCGGCGGCTGGGATAAGGCCAGCCGCCGGGTCCTCATCAAGCAACATCCGGCGGCTGGGATAAGGCCAGCCGCCGGATCTTCATCGAGCAACATCCGGCGGCTGGGATAAGGCCAGCCGCCGGGTCTTCATCAAGCAACATCCGGCGGCTGGGATGAGGCCAGCCGCCGGATCTTCACCGAGCATCATCCGGCGGTTGGGATAACGCCAGCCGCCGGGCCTTCACCGAGCATCGACCGGCGGCTGGGATAAGACCAGCCGCCGGGTCCTCTTCATGCTGCAACCGGCGGCTGGGATAAGGCCAGCCCCCGGGTCCTCTTCATGCTGCAACCGGCGCCTGGGATAAGGCCAGCCGCCGGATCTTAATCAAGTCACAACCGGCGGCTGGGATAAGGCCAGCCGCCGGGTCTTCTTCATGCACCAGTCAGCATCCCACGATCATTTCTCAGTCAAGACTCGTTATCTGAACATCGTCCAGTCGACCGACCGTTAAACGTAACTCTAAGCCCGGACCGACCCGAAGACTATCCATTTGCGCAATCCGACTCCAAAAACGTCCGTAAACATTTCCCGAAAGACCGTGACGAACGTTCAGCCGTCCGTGGACCAGTCGCCAAGCACACGAGCCAAAGGAACCGGCGGCTGGCCGTCAATACGGAAACCGGCGGCTGGAAGTTCAAATGAAGAACGGGCGGTTCAAATCTCAAAAGTCGTAAAACGCTCGGAATGCTGTTCACGCGGGAAAAACCGCTAAAAACACTATTCATCTCGAGACAAAGTTAACCAAAAAATTGAATTAAGTATAAACCGAGATTCGGTTTACTATTCACGATTACTATTCACCGGCGGGCCAGATTTGGGTCAGAACGCGCAGACGGATCACGGAAGACTCTCGGGCCGGAAATCGGGCCCAAAAAGCTTAGGTCGGCGGCTGGGAAGGAAGGACAAAGTCCCACATCAGAAATCTGAAGTCTTAGCCTCCTAGGATTATCAGTATATATATGTACGCTCATGTAAGGATTAAATCCATCCCAGATCCGAGTATTAGGAGTTTTAGCAATTTAAGACTATTCAGCTTTTGCTAATTTCCCTTGTACTTTCGGAAAATATCAATAAAAATCTCTCTTTTGCATTTTCGGTCCTTTAGTTCTTTATAAATAGAATTTTCGAGCCCCCACTAAATATAAGTTTTGACAGTGTGAGTTTCGGCTCTCACAGTTTGGCGCCGTCTGTGGGGAACAAGAAATATTCTCAACTCTTAGAACGAGAGGATACGGAAAAGAAGACAATGACCGGAGCATCAATGGATTGGAGTTCCGTAGATGGTAGCCGTGGCCGGACGATGACTTTCCGAGAAGGAGAAGTCACCGAAATAAACCATCCACACAACGATCTTCTCGTGATCAATCTTTCAATCGGAGGATACGAGATACCAAGAGTACTAGTCGACACAGGAGGAACGATGAACGTCATATTCCTGGAAACCCTTCGGAGGATGAATATTGAGACCCAGCATCTCATAACCCATCCAAAACCGTTGACTGGTTTCTCCGGAAGGACGACAATGACAATAGGGACGATCCAACTCCCCGTGAAAGCGAAAGGGGTGGAGAAGGACACGAAGTTCTCGGTGATCGATTGTCCTTGAATCTGTGATGCAATCGTGGGAACATTGTGGCTGAACTCAATGAAGGCCATCCCGTCAACTTACCACCTGTGCCTGAAATTCCCAACTCCAACCGGAGTGGAAACGATCTGGGGACGGTAGAAAGATTCTCGAGCTTATTTCTTAACAGAACACAGGTTGAGAAAGCCGGTAACCGATTCCCACCACCGGACAAAGTCCGAGAACGGAAGAGAAGAGCGGCAGCTTGCGAAACTCGAACAAAAGTTACAAATCGAAGAATCCCGGGAGACGGAGAAGGATCCCCCGTGCGAGCTAGTGATTTCGGTCAACATAGACGAAAAAAATCCTGAGCGATGTACGGAGATTGGAGCAAATTTAGAGGACCCGGTCAAGACGGAGTTGATCACCTTGTTAAAGGAGAATGCCGGGTCATTCGCGTGGGCAGCAGAAAATATGCCCGGGATCGACATCGGCATCACAAGCCATGAACTCGACGTGGATCTGACGTTCAAACCGGTGAAGCAGAAAAGACTGAAACTCGGACCAGAGCGCGCCCAGGCGGTGAACGATGAAGTAGAGAGATTGCTCAAAGTCGGATCAATCATGGAAGTGAAATATCCGGACTGGCTAGCGAATCCGGTAGTAGTGAAAAAGAAGAATGGAAAATGGCGAGTTTGCGTCGATTTCACGGACCTAAATAAAGCGTGTCCAAAAGACAGCTTTCTTCTTCCGCACATTGATCGATTAGTCGAAGCAACGGCAGGGAACAAGCTGCTATCGTTCATGGATGCTTTCTCCGGATATAATCAGATCATGATGAACCCCGACGATCGAGACAAGACTGCGTTCATCACGGATCGCGGAACATATTGCTATAAAGTAATGTTGTTCGGCTTAAAGAATGCGGGCGCAACATACCAAAGGCTTGTCAACAAAATGTTCGCCGAACAACTCGGAAGAACGATGGAAGTCTACATCGACGATATGTTGGTCAAGTCATTGGAGGAGAAAGACCACGTGAAACACTTGCGGGAATGCTTTTGAACAACTCAACCGGCACAACATGAAGCTAAACCCGGCAAAGTGCAGATTCGGAGTAGCATCCGGCGAATTCCTTGGGTATCTGGTAACTCATCGAGGGATAGAAGCAAACCCAAAGCAAATTAACGCCCTGATAGAGATGGCCTCACCAAAAACTAAGAGAGAAATCCAAAGATTAATCGGACGGGTTGCGGCGCTAAACCGGTTCATCTCGAGGTCGACGGACAAATGTTTGTCACTCTACGACACACTCAGACGAAACAAAAAGTTTGAGTGGACAGAGAAATGCGAACAGGCGTTCCAAGAACTAAAGAAATACCTGGCAAGCCCGCCCGTACTTTCAAAGCCGGTCGAAGGAGAGCCCCTTTTTCTGTATACGGCGGTATCATCAACGGCGGTAAGCGGAGTGCTGATAAGAGAAGATCGCAATGAACAAAAACCGGTCTTCTACGTGACTCAGACCTTGTCGGACGCGGAAACTCATTGTGACTTCGCCAGAGAATCCTGTACGAACCGGGAGCTCGATTGTTCCGTCCGTCATTGTGACTTCGCTAGAGAATCCAGTCAGCGACCTTCAATTGGGCTTTATCATTGATGGATCCACCTTCATCCTTTGAAGTGTCTCTCGAAAAATGACATCCAACGAACTTCCGGTGTCGATCAAGACCCGGGAGACATCATGGTCGTTGATGTCCAGCTCTACCATCAATGGGTCATCGTGAGGTTGGTCAAGGCTTTCGGCGTCTTTTTGTGAAAGGCGATCCTGTCGTCGTTTTCGGTGATCGGTTCTCGCGGGTTTGACTCCTTGTCTCCTCTTCTTAGGAACGCCTTTATCGAGGCCACTGTGTCTCCGCAATACTGAGACCCTCCGATGATCATGTGGATCCTCCTGCGGTTTGCGGTGGAGTCGTCTCCGTTCGGTCTCCTTCCTCGTTTGGGGGTATCCTCGTCGGGCCTTTCGGGACGTTCCTGGTTAGGCCGTCCGTCCGGGGCGCCAACGTCTTCTTCGATAGCTCCGAGACTCTCGAGGGTTACTCCGTTCCCGAGTCCCCCGGCTAATAGTTTTGCCGCGAGTCTTCTTCTGACGGTCCTGCAGTTTTCGGTTGAGTGGCCTTTTGTCTTGTGGAAGGTACAGAAGGCGTTCTCGTCAAATCCTGGTCGAATCCACGTATTTCACAGCCCTTTGCTGCACCCGTCAGATGGTCTCTCCGTGTTTATTTGGTAGTTATGTGCTCCGCCCGGGTTGGGTTTCTTCGGGCCCCTGCAACAGTGAGTAGAGGTCCGCGTCGGATGTTGACTGTCTTATGAACAGTGAGTAATGCTTCAGAAAAGCTGCCGACAATCGGTCGAAACCGTCGATCGAGTCTCTTTCTAGCCTCGAGAACCACAACAGGGCCGATCCTTTCAGATGTTCCACGAAGAGGAGGCAGAATCCGGCGTCTCTTTCTTCGGGTTTGAATCTAGCCCGTCCCATAGCGATGTGGAAGGCTGTCATGTGAGCCTTTGGATCGGTCGTCCCGTCGTAAAAAGGGATTCGGATTTTTCCCGGGTCAGAAAGTCTAACGCTTGTGATCCTTGAAGTGAACGGGATCTTTTGCGTTTCCTCTAAGACGCGGTCGATTTCTGGGGCTGCACTTGTCGCTTTATGGACTTGCGACCTTACCTCCTTCATCTGACTCGTGGTGAGTTCCAAACGGGCACGGAGCTCGTCCAACTCGTCCCTTCGGCTGGCAGATAGATTAGCTCGGGCCTCTCGACCCCGTTTAGATCTCCAGCTTCGTCGTTGGTTTCGCTTTCTTCCCTAGCGTCTCCGTTTGCGGTGTCTCTCGGGTTTTCACCGTTGGTCACCGTGGAAGCTGGCCGTTCGGCGCTTCGCCTAGTGGCGCTTTTCCGGTGCAGCGGAGGTGGTGCTGATGGTTCTCTCCTTGTTCCGACTGAGGTCCGTTCATCGGGATTCTGACGGCCCGGGGGATCCGCTCGTGGGGTAAAAATCAGGCGTCTTGCTTCGAAAGTCCGGGGGCCACGCGATAGTTCCTCGGAAGCTGCTCTTTCTTGCGCGGCCGTTCTCTCTTGCCTGTTTTGCCGCTCCGTGATTTCGGCCACCATGTTCCACAGCTCGGTGATCGCCGCGATCTCTGGGGCGGTGTTGGCCGTTCCCGTGATGACCGGGTCTTCGATCGGAATTGCGAACCTAGTTAGCGCGTTGGCGGAGGTCCCGGTAGTCCCGATCGCTCCGTCGGCGGATGTCCCGGCGGCAGTCGCTCCGGTTCCGGCCGCCGATGTACCGATGTCGGGAATTCCCGTTCCGGCCGTTCCCGTGGCGGCTGCTCCAGCCGGTTGGTTGGTGATATTTTCGGTTCTTCTGGTCATTGTCTTCTTTCCGTATCCTCTCGTTCTAAGAGTTGATAATATTTCTCGTCCCCACAGACGGCGCCAAACTGTGAGAGCCGAAACTCACACTGTCAAAACTTATATTTTATGGGGGCTCGAAAATTCTATTTTAAAGAACTAAAGGACCGAAAATGCAAAAAGAGATATTTTATTGATGATTTCCGAAGGTACAGGGGAAAATAGCAAAAGCTGAAAAGTCTTAAATTGCTAAAACTCCTAATACTCGGATTTGGGATGGATTAACCCTTACATGAGCGTACATATATATACTGAACTTCCTAGGGTGCTAAGACTTCAGATTTTCGATGTGGGACTTTGTCCTTCCTTCCCAGCCGCCGACCTAACCTTTTGGGCCCAATATCCGGCCCGAGAGTTTTCCGTGATCCGTCTGCGCGTTCTGACCAAAATCCGTCCCGCAATGAATAGTAAACCGGTGAATAGTAATCCGATGAATAGTAAATCGAATCTCGGTTCAGACTTAATTCGATTTTTTGGTTAACTTTGTCTCGAGATGAATAGTATTTTTAACGGTTTTTCCCGCGTGAACAGTATTCCGAACGTTTTACGACTTTTGAGATTTGAACCGCCCATTCTTTGTTTGAACTTCCAGCCGCCGGGTTTTCGTATTGATGGCCAGCCGCCGGTTCCTTTGGCTCATGTGCTTCGGCGGCTGGTCCACGGACGGCTGGATGTTGGTCACGGTCCTCCAGAAAATGTTTATGGACGTCTTGGAGTCAGAACACGCAAATGCATAATCTTCGAGTCGGTCCGGGCTTAGAGTTATGTTTGACGGTCGGTCGACTGGACGATGTTCGGATAATGAGACTTGACTGAGAAATGATCGTGGGCGGCTGGCCTTATCCCAGCCGCCGGCCGTTGACGAAGAAGACCCGGCGGCTGGCCTTATCCCAGCCGCCGGCCGTGGACGAAGAAGACCCGGCAGCTGGCCTTATCCCAGCCGCCGGCCGTGGACGAAGAAGACCCGGCAGCTAGCCTTATCCCAGCCGCCTGACGTGGACGAAGAAGACCCGGCGGCTGGCCTTATCCCAGCCGCCGGCCATGGACGAAGAAGACCCGGCGGCTGGCCTTATCCCAGCCGCCGGTTGGTGCTCGAGGAAGACCCGGCGGCTGGCCTTATCCCAGCCGCCGGTTCGTGTCTTGGACGGGTCGTGGGCAGTTGGCCTTAGCTCGTCCGGTCCATGTTCGGGACAAGTTCCATTTGATCTCGACCTTGACTTCTCGTTCCGTCAATCTTCGAGGAGGGGATTTCGACCCCAACACGGCTGCTTCACAATGGAAGAAAGTTCGGTTCTTTATTGTTAAAAATACACGGCTGCTTAGAGGGGACTTAATAAGAGTCCAATGCAGCTTTGCCCTTCTAGGGGTCTTGAAACAAAACGACACTACATAGACTCGTTTGGGACTTCCTATAAATGGCAACAACAGACTGGGCCATGACTTAAAAGAAAGACTAAGAAATTGAAAATAAACCTATGCTAATAACCGAACCTGAAATAAACCAAAGACAAGAAACTAATTAGACACATAATCGAATTGAACTGCTCACCTTGGTTCGGCCTTCAAGTTGGCGTGATGGTGAACAAGGAAAGTTCCTTGTAGGTTTTGAGAAGAGCTATTCCATTAGTTGGTCCGACTTGAATTGTATAAGCTTCCTCTTGATGATCTTGGACCGTAGTCTTGAAGTTGTTGTCCTCTTTGTCTTGAATGCTTAGCAGAGCTTCAATAGCTTGGTTGAATTCTTCTCGTAGTACTCTAGTTCCTGACCTGGTCCGTGGTCCTTGTCTCACTGTCGATACTTGTGCTTCAATGACCTCATCATAATCTACTACTAATAATATATGATCCTACAGGGTCACACACCTAAGAAAACTAGATCAATGATATATTGGGCATGGATACCGGTAGAGGCACGACCCTTGGAGTGCTCAAAAACCTCGGTTTGTTCTTAGTTTTAATTCCGCTGCAGAATATCTAGGTGTATTCAAAACTATAAGAACCTAGATTTATTTCAGTATTTGCATGAGATCTTGGCAAATTGGATTCATAGGTTGTTTTATAAAGTGTTATAAATCTGTATGAATTCATTCAGTGGTATCAGAGCCTGCATGCATTATATTGATTTAAATCTGATTCACATGTTGATAATGATTAGTTTTATCATATTTAAATTTGTAGAAATTCAATAGAAGATGTGTGCGAATATGATATATGGTCAAACTATGAAAGCTTAGTATTATAATCTGATTATAATTAGTCTTTGTGAAAGTGTTTCAAGCTTTATTAGATCTGTTTTGTCACACGTAAATATCATTGTGTCTGCATGTTAAATTATTGATGCTTGCGAGAATACCAGTTTGACGGTCATCTCGCTTTCACGATTATTTGATTTATTTGATTGGTTCGAATAAATAAATAAAAGGAAAGGTATATATTTGTATAAATTTAGCAAATCGTTGGGATAGGTAATTATTGATTCGGTTAAATCAAAATCTTTTGAAGATAATGATTCGTTTCAATATTTATCTAATTCAATATTCTAATAAGATTAGAATTTAAGAATTAGATCTAAATTTATATATGTATATAAAGATAACTAATCATTTTAGTTGGATTAAAATGAATTTAATTATTTTAATCCAATAATATATACTATATATATTAATTATATCTAATTATTATATTAGATATAAATTTTAAATATAAACTAAAATTGGATTAAAATTAATTCGTCAATTAATATTAAGCATTTTTTATGTCTTCCCAATCTTGTCAACTGTCAAGACTCGTTTCATTGTGTGATAGGTATACCAAAGCAGGGTGTCCGCAATTACACGAGTGAGACAGATTGTAATCGTTAGTGCGTGACTTAAAAGATTGGTTTGTTTAACTGGGCTATCAAAATAGTTTTAGGCTCATAGATAAAGGATTGGATTTGATATAAGATATCAATCCAAGACCAAGAATTATATAAGATATAATTAGCAAAGTGTTGCTTACCTAGATAGCTGAAATTTGGACGATGAGCAAAAAGCTCACTCAAGTTTCAGCAAAGTATGGATCTTGGATCATTATATTCAACTTGAGGATAATTGTTTTTGAATATAATGCGAGTTTTCTTAATTGTTAAGATTTCTCATTTCTTGAACTTGAAACTAAACTCTCGCTTATTTCTTTATATTCAGCTATGTCTACTACCAATCACTCAAGCTCGTTCTCACTTCGATCCGTCCTTGAGAAGGACAAGCTTAATGGATCAAACTTCCTCGAATGGTATCGAAATTTGAGAATTGTTCTCAAACAGGAGAAAAAGGACTATGTCCTTGAGAAAGTTCTTCCTGACAAACTGAAATCCAATGTAGCACATGCTGAAAGGAATGTTTGGGAGAAGCACACCAATGATGTGGTCGATGTGAGTTGTCTCATGTTGTCTACCATGAACTCGGACTTGGAGAAGCAATATGAGAACGTGGCGTCGCCAGCTGAGATGATCACTAGCATGAAAGGGATGTTTCAGGAGCAGGTACGAACTGAGACATACCAGACGGTTAAATCTCTCATTGAGTGTAAGCTACCAAAGGATGGTCCAGTTAGCCCACATGTCATTAAGATGATGGGTTATATTGATAACTTGGCAAAACTGAATTGTCCCCTTAGCCAAGAGTTGGCTACGGACATCATTCTGCAGTCCTTGCCGTCAAGTTTTTATCAGTTTGTTATGAACTATAACATGAACAACATGACAAATTCCTTGACGGAGCTGCATGGCATGCTCAAGACAGCTGAGCCAAACATCAAGTAGGGCACTCCTAATGTACTTTTGGTACAAGGGAGTAAAAGGCTTAAGAAACCCGCTAAGAACAAGGGAAAGGTCAAGGCAGTCCTGATTGAGAATCAGGACAAGTCTGAGTCTTCTTCCAATTCCAAACGCGGTCCTACTGATGCTGATAAATGCCATTACTGCAAGAAGCCTGGGCATTGGAAGAGAAATTTCAAAGAATATCTAGGAGATCTAAAGAACTCGAAGAAGACGTTTGAAATGACTTCTCCAGATATTTATGTTATAGAAGTAAATGTTACTACTTCAGGTTCTAACTCTTGGGTATTGGATACCGGCTGTGGCGCTCATATTTGTACGAATATACAGGATCTAAGCAACAGTAGAACGCTGGAAAAAGGACAAGTGGACCTGCGTGTTGGGAATGGAGCAAGAGTTCTCGCATTAGCCGTAGGAACATATCATTTGTCTTTGCCGTCAGGCTTGGTTTTAGAATTGAATAATTGCTACTATGTACCTGCTATAAGCAGAAACATCATTTATATTTCTGTTTTGGATTTAAAAGATTTTCATTTTTCGATTAAAAACAAGTGTTGTTCTTTTGATCGTAATGAAATATTTTATGCTAGCGCTCCATTAGAGAATGGACTTTATATTCTTAACCAATCCTTGCCTATCTATAACATAACTACCAAACGGTTAAAAACCAATGACTCGAACCCCACTTTTCTCTGGCATTGTCGTTTGGGCCACATCAATGAGAAAAGGATTCAAGAACTCCATAATGATAGGCTTTTAGACTTATTTGATTTTGAATCATTAGAGAACTGTGAATCCTGCTTATTGGAAAAAATGACAAAGGCCCCTTTCAACAAATTCAATGAAAGGGCCGGTGACCTGTTGGGCCTTATACATACTGATGTGTGCGGCCCAATGAGCGTTAGTGCGAGAGGAAAATTTCAGTACTTCATCACATTTACTGATGACTTCAGTAGATATGGTTATGTCTATCTAATGAGACATAAATCGGAATCCTTTGAAAAATTCAAAGAGTTCCAAAATGAAGTACAGAATCAACTTGGCAAAAGTATCAAAGCTCTTCGATCAGATCGCGGAGGTGAGTACTTAAGCCAAGAGTTCAGTGATCATCTGAGTGATTGTGGAATTGTTTCACAACACACTCCTCTTGGAGCACCTCAGTGGAACGGTGTGTCTGAAAGGAGGAATCGGACTTTATTAGATATGGTTCGATCGATGATGAGTCAAGTAGATCTTCCATTGTCCTTTTGGGGATACGCTCTAGAAACGCCTGCGTTTACCCTGAATAGAGTTCCATCAAAATCAGTTGAAAAGACGCTATATGAGATGTGGACTGGAAAGTTCCAAGTCTGTCTTTTCTTAAAATTTGGGGTTGTGAAGCTTATGTCAATCGGTTGATATCTGATAAGCTTACACCCAAATTTGATAAGTGCTACTTCGTTGGTTATCCTAAGGAAACCAAGGCTTACTACTTTTACAACCGATCTGAGAACAAAGTGTTTGTTGCTTGGAACTGCGTTTTTCTTGAGAGAGAATTTCTTTCCAAGAAGAACAGTGGGAATAAAGTACAACTCGAAGAAATTCGAGAATCACAGGAGCCTGCTCAACCTGTCCAGGAAGAGCAGCGGCTGGATCTACAAAGAGTTGTAGAATCCGCACTTGTTGTGCCTGAAGTTCGCAGATCCGAAAGGATTTGTCACGAGCCCAAGAGATATGGATTTCTTGTGACTAACGGTCATGATCTCCTGATCATTAAGAGTGACGAACCTGAGAGTTTCGAAGAAGCAATGATGGGCCCTGACTCCGAAAAGTGGTTTAAGGCCGCTGAATCCGAAATGGAATCCATGTCACATAACCAAGTATGGACTTTGGATGATTTACCTGATGGTGTCAAAGCCATTGAGTGTAAATGGGTCTTCAAGAAGAAGATAGATGTGGATGGAAACGTTCAGATTTACAAAGCTAGGCTGGTGGCAAAAGTTTTCAAACAAGTTCATGGTGTTGACTATGAGGAAACCTATTCCCCAGTCGCTATGCTTAAATCTATTCGGATTCTCCTTGCAACAGCCGCTCGTCATGATTATGAGATTTGGCAAATGGACGTGAAAACAACTTTCCTTAACGGGATTCTGGAAGAGGATGTGTACATGACACAACCTCCAGATTTCATTGATCCTAACACTGATGAGAAGGTATGTAAGCTTCATAAATCCATTTATGGATTGAAGCAAGCATCTGGGAGTTGGAACCATCTCTTTGATGAAGCAGTTAAAATGTTTAACTTCATCAGAAACAAAGAGGAACCTTGCGTTTACAAGAAGACTAGTGGGAGCGCAGTTGCATTTCTCGTACTGTATGTAGACGACATACTCCTCATCGGAGATGATATTCCGTTACTTCAGTCCGTAAAGGATTGGCTTGGAAGTTGTTTCGTGATGAAAAACATGGGCGAAGCCGCCTATTTTCTTGGAATAAGAATCTATAGAGATAGATCGAAGAGGCTGATTGAACTGTGTCAGGATACTTATATTGATAAAGTCATGCACAGGTTCAACATGCATGATTCCAAGAAGGGCTTGCTTCCGATGTCTCATGGTATTACCCTCAGCAAGACGAAGTGTCCTTCGACACCTGTTGAGCGAGAGCGCATGAGTAGGATTCTGTTTGCTTCTGCGATAGGATCCATCATGTATGCCATGCTCTGTACTCGTCCAGATGTTGCTTGTGCTTTAAGCATGACGAGTCGATACCAATCAGACCCCGGTGAGAGTCACTGGACTGCCGTCAAGACAATCCTGAAGTATTTGAGAAATACTAAGGATAAGTTTTTGGTGTACGGAGGAAGTGACGCTAGTTTTCAGACAGATAAAGACGATTTGCGATCACAATCTGGTTACGTCTTTTGTCTAAATGGAGGTGCAGTTAGTTGGAAGAGTACTAAGCAGAGCATTGTGGCGGACTCGACGACCGAAGCTGAATACATTGCTGCTTCTGAAGCGGCGAAGGAGGCTGTTTGGATTAGGAAGTTCATTATTGAGCTTGGTGTGATTCCTAGCATTTCTGAACCTGTGGCTTTGTTTTGTGACAACAATGGAGCCATAGATTAGGCAAAGAAGCCCAGATCACACCAGAAATCCAAACACATAGAGAGGAGATATCATTTGATTTGTGATATCAATGAGAGAGGTGATGTGAAGATCAGCAGAGTGCCGACGGACGAGAATGTCGCTTATCCTCTGACTAAGCCACTCCCACGGCCCAAGCATGAGAGCCATGCTGCTGCTATAGGCATTAGATTTCTCAAGTAGTAATCTTGCTTTTAGTGGGAGTTATCTTATTTACATTTTGATGTTCATGTAAACATATATTTGGTTATGTTTTATTTAATGAAATTGTTTCAGTATTATTTAATTATGCTATCAAATAATAGTCTCAAAGTAATTTATGACATTCTTATAGATCATCAAATAAGTGATTTGATCATGAAACTCTATAAGTGATAGATGACATAAATTATATGTGTCCCTAGTCGAGGTTATTAAAGTAGAACAATAATAACCGCGAGAGACTAGTATGTGAGTGACTGATGGCTACGTTTCATGGAGTCATTGATATTGAGTATCAAAGTCAGTCGCATAGATGTGTGTTAGAGGACACAGTATCGGATATGACCCGCTAATGAGAACTTTGCAAGATTGTTATATGAGTGCCATAAGAGTTTCTCATTACGACTATAGAGTATAGTCCTTAGACCTGAGTTCATCATGATTTCTTACATATGAATTGGCTTGTTTTTGACTTTGTCTAACGTCAGCCGTAACTGGTGACTTTAAAGACATTGATTGGACATATCATGAAGTGTGTTGGGAACAAGGATGAAACAAGATGGGATTTGTCCCTCCCATATAACGGGAGATAAATATCTCTGGGCCTATCGAAGATTTGATACTGAAAAATGCATGGCCGTGCTCAAACGAGGTGAATGTCAGTCATTTGTTTAGTCAGTATAAATCAGAGTTTGATAAACATGATATAGCTTAATAAGGATGACACAGTTTCATCCCTTATGCTGAGATCGAGATATAAGAGACAAAGGGATTATAGGAATAGATGATTCCAGTACAAGTGGGAGATTGTTTGGAATGTCCTGAAATCAATTGTACTAACTCTTATCAATGTCGTAACGTCGAGGTTCGACAAATCGTATAATATTAGGTGGTTATAATGTTTTGCTAGAAACTGCTTATAATCTATGATTGAGAATCTACTACTAATAATATACGATCCTACAAGGTCACACACCTAAGCAAACTAGATCAATGATATATTGGATATGGATATGAAATATATATATATATATATATATATATATATATATATATATATTATATATGATATAGTATATATGTATATTTTATATATAAACATACGTAAAACAAGTGGGAGAGATTAATCTCTCACAAATAGGCCTCGCACACTAACATAATTAAGTGCAAGATTGTCTTATATAAAGGCATGTTGTTATTTGATAACATGTGCGTGAGTTTTACGGCAACCCTAATATCAGCAAGAGACGAATAGTTCGTCCCGTTGGAGAGATCGGATCTTGACGGCACTAGCATCCCGTTCCAATCTAGTTTGTGTGCGTGTGGATATCGGTAGAGGCACGACGCTTGGAGTGCTCAACAAGCTCGGTTTGTTCTTAGTTTTAATTCTGCTGCAGAATATCCAGGTATATTCAAAACTATAAGAACCTAGATTTATTTCAGTATTTGCATGAGATCTTGGCAAATTGGATTCATATGTTGTTTTATGAAGTGTTATAAATCTGTATGAATACCTTCACATCCGTCCTCTTTTCCTCTATCAAGATCTTTGCCAAGAAGACAAGCGTTTGCTCGGGCTTAAAAGCGAAGTAGTCACTCAACCGAAGAATAGTTTAGAAACATCCTCTTATTAAAATGTCGAGACAAAATCAGCCTAAACCGTGTATCCGGCCGGGTATAACAGAAATCCAAGAACAAAAAGCCCAAACCAAAAACTAAACGTATACAGCTCGAAAAAAGCTGGGCAAAAAGCAAAAAATAGAAACTATAAAATCAAAAATATGGGCCAAACGCCTTAACAGTTGCAAGTTCTGAAACCCCAGAAACAGTTTTGTTGCATCCGGCAAGATCGACCACCCCGAGTGAAGTAGCTTCCTCTTCGACCAAACCGGCCTCGGGCGCTGGGGCATTACCAACTCCAGAGAGAGGAGCCAACTGAGAGTCAATCTTTCCTTGAACCTGAGCAATCACCTTGTCGAACCGACCTTAGATCCCATCAAAACCACCTTTCCACTCGGACAGGTCCGCCTTCTCCTCATTCAGGCTAGGAGGCTCAGCTCCCTGAAGCAACACAATTAGCTCGAGGTTACTTGTTATCTGAGCCAAGTCCACTTCCTGGTTCCTTGCCTCGGACAGAGATTCAAGAGTCTCCTTCAGCTCGTCCAGGAAGGTACGGAACTTGGCAACAGAAGCCTTGTGGCCTTCCGCGTAGGCCCGCTGCACCTTTGAACTACGCGAGCCCTTCGCACTGGCGAGCCGATCCTTCAAAGTCTTCAAATCCTTGGTTTAACGCAGATCTTTGGTCTCAAGGCGGATCTTTGAATGCACCGCCACATCCTTCTCCGCACGCAGCGAAGCAAACTGCTTCTCGAGGTCACCAAGTTTTCTCCTAACCGATCGAGCGTCCTCCCGAGCCTCCTCGGCATGCTTGCGGATTCCGCAGACAGTAGCGTCGTATGAGCTGACGAACTTGTTCAAGGAGGACATAAACTGCGAAAAATAGAAGAGATTAGCGATATAAAAAAAATTCAGAAAAGGAAAGAGCGAGAAAAAACAAACCTTCATCCCACTTAAGGCCATGTCTTCATACTTCTCGAACTCGTCCAAACCATCACAAGGGGGAAACTTGAAACTCGCATCCGTGATCGCCGAAAAAATCCTAGCAGATTGACGACGATTCTTACAAACCGCTTCAGGGAAAGCAAGTCCGGGCGAGGAAACCGCCTGCGGACCTTCTGAAGAAGAACTTTTGACACCACCATCAACGGAGCAATCTGCCTGCTTTTTGCGCAGCACACCGTCTGCCCCGTTCAGACCATAGACGACCCCACCAGTCGATGTCCGAGCTTTGGACGAACGCCTCGCGATATTCTACGCCAAAATAACTTCTTTCTTCAAAGGGGTAACCACAACGGTTCATAAGGCCAGCTTATCGGCGGGCCACTCCGATGGAGGAATGGCTAGACCACCGTCCGCTAATTTCTGTCCCAGAAGAGTGAGCCGCCGTCCTATCCTCGGGACTCTTTCCCAACTTACTGATTTCTCTGTTTTCTTTTGCACTTTTCTCCATCTGTTTCCTCTCGCGAAGAGACGGCCTAACCATGGTAGCAGATTCGAGGAAATACAAAGGACAACCAGCTTTCGAAAAAATTTGTGAAGAAAAAGAGAAGGAAGAGGTGCGCATATATACAGCCGGATTTTCTGGAATCCTAACTCGACTGGGAATGGGAATTTTCCGAATCCTAACTCGACCAGGGATGGGATTTATCCGAGCCCGGGCCAGCCGCCCGTGAATCTCGAACACGAAAAAGGAAAATTATCTTTAGTCAACTTTTGCAAAAAAAAAAAAAAAAAAATCCTTTATCGAACACGAATGCCTTTTAGTCCACCAATCCCGCCAAACATCCCAGTAGATGCTCATCGCTTCTTGACACACAAGCAACGAGCCGGGGGCTAACTCTTGGGGTCAGAATCCCCACCTCAGAGTTTGATGAACTAAAGGAAAGAAGACACGACCTAGGGCCAGCCGCCCATCTTCAGTCCATCGGAACGTGGTGTCTGGTTCGGTCCATCCTCTCTTCATGAACAATGGCGTCTGGCTTGTCTCGGACAAAGCCAGCCGCCCAAGCATGGCGTCTGGCTTGTTTGGGACAAAGCCAGCCACCCAAGCATGGCATCTGGTTTGTCTCGGACAAAGCTGGCCGCCCAAGCATGGCATATGGCTTGTCTCGGACAAAGCCGGCCGCCCAAGCACGGCGTCTGGCTTGTCTCGGACAAAGCTAACTGCCCAAGCATGGCATCTGGTTTTTCCCAGACAAAGCCAGCCGCTCAAGCATGGCATCTGGCTTATCTCGGATAAAGCCAGCCACCCAAGCATGGCATCTGAATCAACCCGAGAAGCCCGCCGCCCATCATCTTTAGATCAAGGCACGGTGTCTGGATAAACCTGAGAAGCCAGCCATCCTTCATCTTTACATCAAGGCACGGCGTCTGGCTCAACCCAAGAAGCCAGCTGTCCATCATCTTTACATCAAGGCACGACGTCTGGCTTAACCCGAGAAGCCAGCCGCCCATCATCTTTACATCAAGGCACGGCGTCTGGCTCAACCCGAGAAGCCAGCCATCCATCATCTCTTCATCAGGGCATGGTGTATGGCTTTATCCCGAACAAGCCAGCCGCCCATCTCCTCCTTCCTTCTAGCATGATTCCCGGCTCGGTCCGATCCAATAACAAGGATCCGCTTGTTCTGATCCTAGACGCCCATGGACCGAAGCCAGCCGCCTATGGACTAAAGCCAGCCCCCTCGAGCAAGACCAGCCGCCCATGAGAAAGACTCGCATACACACGAGGCAGAGACTGGGCGTCTGACCATCTCCATAGAGTCGGCGGCTGGAGACTTAAAAAGAAAATTGGCGGCTCAGTTTCAAAAGTCGTCAAACGCTCGGAACACTTTTCACGCGATAAAAAGTTAACCGAAAAATCAATTTAAGTTTAATTGAGATTCGGTTCACTATTCACGGATTACTATTCATAGGTTTTTTTCATAAAAACTGGGTCGGATCGGGATCAGACCATGTGGCGGGTTGCTGAAGGTATCGGGCCAGGAATCGGGCCCAAAAGACTAGGTCGGCGTCTGGAAGGAGAGAACAAAGTCCCACATCGCCCAGAAAGAGTTTTAGCACCTTAGGTCTCCTAGTATAATTATAGACGCTTGTACTAGGTTGAGGGCATCCCAATTCGAGTATAAGAGTCTCTTGCAATATAAGACATTATGGTTTTGCAATTTATTCTTGTACTTCCGAAAAATATTATTATTAATATCTTTTTGCATTTTCGGTCCTTGAGTTCTTTTAAATAGAATTTTCGAGCTCCCATAAAATATAATTTTGATAGTAAGAAAGCGGACACAAGCGTCGAGTCACGATGTAAGGCGAGCAGAACCGAGATTATGCCCGCAGAAGATAAAGACGAGCGAGAAGAAACGACGGCCAACGAAGAGAAGACATTCGAGGCCGCCGAACTTGAAACAGACGAGTCAGTAGCCAAGGCTTAGCCGCCTCTTTGCAAAAAAAAAATGTAACTACGGGTGACTTGATTCCTTCTCACAAGGGTACTTAGGCAGCTCGCAAAGAAGCAAAGAAGAGTTCTGGGAAAAGTTCGAGAGAATGAACATTGGGACTTAACATTTCAAAACCCATCCGGGCTCGAACAACTTCCCGAGAACATAAAACAAGAGAGTCAAGGACTCGGATGAAAATCGGGACTTAGGATCTTGAAACCCATCTCTTTTAGATTTGGGCCTGCCGCCCACTTTCACGGCAAAGGCCAGCCGCTGACCTCTTTTCGAGTTTGGCCGCCCGCCAGCTCTCAAACAAAGGCCAGCCACCCATTTCTTTTAAAGATTGGGTCGGCCTTCCATCACGACATTCAAAACTCAAGTCAACAAAACGTTCAATAAATACAACAGAGGTCTAAACGATCCTAATCAAAGACGGACCTTGGATTCAAGAAACTTCGGGGTCGCCTCTTGGCATACATCTTAACAATCCGGTTCATCATTCCCAATAAGAACTTTACTTAAAACTCTCCACTTCCACACATGGAAGTTACGAGCTGGGGAGCTAACTGTTGGTGTCAAAACCCACCCCTCGGAGATTGATGAGCCGAGAATTCTAAATATTTACACAAAAGACTTGTCCAATGACCAAACCAGCTCGCCAACTCCCTCCGAGAGCGATTGAGCCAGCTGAAGACTTGTCCAAGGACTAGAAAACTTGTCTCTAGAAGATCGTAAGTCACTACCAGCTCACGAATTCCATCATGCAGAAAGATTGAGTGAGCAGAACATCAATTCAAGCGACAATCACACTGTTCACAAAACACTGTTCATGCGTGTACTATTCACGAAACACTGTTCACGAGTTCTTACAAAATAGAGTTTTCGAGCCCCATAAAATATAAGTTTTGACAGTGCGAGTTTCGGCTCTCACAAAAGCAGAAACTAAATGCGGAAATTTTAAATATATAAGGAGTGATCGCCTGCAATTAATTAATGGAGGATATAAAAACTTCCACTATATAAATATCTGATCAATGAGGAGGTTGTTTCAACCATCGACTCCATAAAATATGATCAAGGAGGATGTTTATCCTTCCACTCCGTTAATATAATCAATAAGGAGGTTTATAATCTTCAACTTCATAAAATGATATAGGAGGACGTTTAACATACAACTCCATAGCATATGATCTGAGGAGACATAGTCTACCATATAATCATGATCCTGAAGGCATAGCCTACCATAACGATCGGTACTGAGAATGTAGCGTATATCTTTCCGAAACAACATATAAAAGAAATAGACAGAACTAATATTATAAAATAATATAAATGGATAAGGCATAACCTATTTTTCGTTAACAATAAATTTAAAATAAATTAATTGGCCTTGTCTGCTTGACTCCATTTATTTAAATTTTATTGTTAACGAAAAATAGGTTATGCCTTATCGATTTATATTATTTTATAATATTAGTTCTGTTTGTTTCTTTTATATGTTGTTTCAGAAAGATATACGCTGCATTCTCCGAACCGACCGTTATGGTAGGTTATGCCTTCACGATCATGATTATATGGTAGACTATGTCTAATTAGATCATATGCTATGGAGTTGTAGGTTAAATCTCCTCCTAGATCATTTTATGAAGTTGAAGATTATAAACCTCCTTATTGATTATATTAACGGAGTGGAAGGATAAACATCCTCATTGATCATATTTTATGGAGTCGATGGTTGAAACAACCTCCTCCTTGATCATATATATATAGTGGAAGTTTTTATATCCTCCATTAATTTATTGCAGGCGATCACTCCTTAAATATTTAAAATTTCCGCATTTAATTTCTGCTTTTGTGAGAGACGAAACTTACACTGTCAAAACTTAGATTTTATGGGGGCACGAAAACTCTATTTTGTAAGAACTCGAAGCCGAAAATGCAAAAAGTTATTTTTATTAATATTTTTCGGAAGTACAAGAATAATCTGCAAAAGCTTAATGTCTTATATTGCAAAAGACTCTAATACTCGAATTGGGATGTCCTTAAGTCTACTACAAGCATGTGTATATATACTAGCGATCCTAGGACCCTAAGACTTCCTCTTAGAGATGTGGGACAAATCCCTTGCTTACAGCCACCGACTTTAGCTCTTCTGGGCCTGACTCACGGCCCAAAGCCTTCAGCGATCTGTCATTCGGTCTGCTCCTGGTCCGGCCCAATCCTTTTTCGGTTGATGAATAGTACCCTATGAATAGTAATCTGGTTAACACTAATCCGATGTATATTAATCCTGTGAACAGTAACCAAGGCCCAATTGAGTTTAAAACGATTTTCGGTTAACTTTTTTTCCCGTGATGAATAGTATTTTAACGGTTTTTCCCGAGATGAATAGTGTTAACGACTTTTCCCGCATGAATAGTAGTCTGAAGACTTCATGAACTTTCAGACCGAGCCATCCTTCTCTTGCCGACCTTCCAGCCGCCTACTCCTTTGATGATAGCCAGCCGCCATGTTTTCGGGAAGGTGAGCGGTGTGTTGGCTTCGCGGTCGACTCCGAGCGCCCGACAGTGTGGCAAGGGCAGCTGGCTTTTGGTTCAGGAAGTGTCCAGCCGCCCGTGTCCATCATGAGGATGATGGGCAGCTGGCTCTAGTGCGAGACAAGGCCAGCCGCCCAAATCCATCTCAAGGGAGGCAGGCGGCTGGTTTTTGGATATGGCCAACCGCCCATGTCTAGCACAAGGAGGACGGGCGGCTGGCTTGCTAGGGTAGACGGACGTGTGGGATCAGAACATGGATGTGTGGATGCTCGGGCTCGGAACATCGCGATTGGTCTTCTCGGTCTTAGTTAGGCGCCATGTTGTCTTGGATAAGATGGTGGGCGGTTGGCCTTGTCAGGATAGAGCCAGGCGCCATGCTTTCTGGATAGAATGAAGGGCGGCTGGCCTTGTTGGAATAAAGCCAGGCGCCATGCTCTCTGGATAGGATGATGGGCGGCTGGCCTTGTCGGGATAAAGCCAGGCACCATGCTCTCTGGATAGGATGATGGGCCGCTGGCTCCATGCTTAATGCATGGTCGGCTGGCCCTTATGCTGGGATGTGAACCATTAGTTTGTTGATCTTGGCTTCTCGTTCTATCAATTTCCGAAGAGGGAATTTTTACCCCAACAGTTAGGGAACTCATTGACAGTTCGTCGTCTCCGAGTGTTCAAAACCCGACTACACCCAGATATCCTATTTCTTTCGGAGACCAAAAACTCTGACGAATTTGTGCTAAAAAGACGAGAGACCTCAGTTTCCATCACCACTTACTCGTAACAACTGAAGGCCATGGCGCCGACGGGCTAGCTTTACTGTGGAAGGAAAACATCAATGTAGTTATCGCTTCATCAAGTAAAAACTATGTTGATACAGATATTACCTTTAAAAACAATTCCTTATACGCAACTTTTCTATGTGGGGATACTGAGAGAGCTAAGAGGAAACTTATTTGGGATTAACTTGCAAGCCTCGCCAAAATCAGAGATGCACCCTAGTTCATCTCAGGGAACTTCAATGATATTATAGAAAATTCGAAAAAGGAAGGAGGCCCACAAAGACCCGAGGGTTCATTTGGTGACTTCTGAATGTTCCTCGGAATGTGAGCTCTATGATATTCCACATTCGGGGGAGAAACTTTAATGGCGAGGTATCCGTAAATATCATATTGTATGATGCCGTTTAGATATGTCTATGTCAAACTGTGCATGGGAAGAACTTTATCCTATGGCCCGATGCGAGTACTTACTGTTTGAAGGTTCTGACCACAAAACCCCTAATAACCAACCTTGATCCCCACAAGAAACAGAAGAAGAAAATCTTTCGATATGACATGAGACTAAAGGAAAACGAAGAGATCACCAATCTGATCAAATAAGGGTGGGAAACACGAGACTCTTCTTCTACGAGACAAGATCATTAAGATCCATACTGCACTCATCCACTGGAACAAACAACAACAAAGCAGCAGCCAGGAAAAAATCAACGAACGTAAAAGGCAATTGGATGAAGCTATGACCAGTATATCTTCTAATGAAACCCTTATCCACCAACTGAATGAGGAGCTGCGCCTTACGTACAAAGCCGAAAAAAATTTATGGAACCAACGTAGCCTCAAAACCTGGCTTCACTTGGGAGATAGGAACTCGGGCTTACTTTCATGTTGCAAGAAAATGTAGATATGTGGTGAACAAGTTCTCAGTACTGGAAGATGCTTAAGAAAATGCAGTTTTTACCAAATTGCAAAGACAATAGCTGACTGACTATTACACCCACTTCTTCTCTCCACAAAAACGGGATGAAATGTCGGTCAATAAGACGGTTTCGAGCGCCCTTAACCCCACAGTCTTAACCGAAATAAATGAGAAGCTAATTGCTACCCTTACTACCGCTGAAGTAAAGACTGCTTTGTTCTCTCTACACTCTGGTAAATCCCCTGGGATCGACAGATTCTTCGCCAGCTTCTTTCACTCAAACTGGGATGTCATAAGGCAAAACATCGTCCAAGAAGTCCAACGGTTCTTCATTTCGGGATGGATGCCCCTGCATATGAATGAAACCTATGTCAGGCTTAACCCTAAATTCTTAAACTCAAAGAAAGTTGTTGAGTACAGACCTATCGCACTCTGTAATGTAACTTTCAAAGTGATCTCAAAACTCCTCACTAAGCGGCTACAGGCTATCGAAAAACGAGTCAGCCTTTGTACAAAGAAGAGGGATTCTCTGATAATGTAATGATAACTCATTAGGTGTTACATTACCTTAAAACATCTCAGGCTACCACCAGATGTGCGATGGTGGTGAAAACCGACATGAGCAAGGCTTACGATAGGCTTGAATGGTCTTTTATCCATTCGGTACTCAACCTGCTGGGATTCCATCCCAAATGGATTTCTTGGATCATGACCTGCATCAACATAGTTAGCTATGACTTTTTGATAAATGGGGAAGCAAAAGGACATGTCAGACCTTCCAGAGGAATACGCCACGGCGATCCCTTCTCCCCCTACATATTCATCATGTGCAGCGAAGTTCTGTTAGAACTGTATAACAGAGCTTAAGAATATGGATCTCTGAAAGGGATTAAAGTAGCAAAAGGATGCCCAGCCATAAACATTTGCCGTTCGCCTGTAACACCATGTTCTTCTGCCCGGCAACCCCAGAAGCTGCTTTAGCTCTCCGCACCCTCCTAGCCCGATATGAAACTGCCTCATGACAACAAATCGATCAACAGAAATCATCCATATCATTCTCTAAAAAATCCAAGAAACACATTTGAGCAGAACTTAAGGTAATCATGGGGATAAACAACGAAGGCGGAATGGGGATATATCTTAGTTTACCTCAACATTTCGGACGACTGAAAAGAGACTTATTCACCTCCATTGTTGACAAAATCCAGAAAAAGCGGTAAGCTGGGCGGTCATCTCGCCTCTTCTCTCGCGCAGACAAATTAACCATGCTCAAAAGCATCATATCCAACATACCAACCTATGCAATGTCCTGCTTCCTATTACCCAAATCCCTTCAAAAGTGAATATAGTCAGTCTTGACAAGGTTTCGGTTGGATAATCCAGATCAAAACAAGATCTGCTGGGTTGCTTGGGAGAAAATAACCCAGCCAAAAGCTCTGGGGGAGGGGGTTGGTAATAAGAGATATACACACCTTTAATGTGTCCCTGAAAGCGAAGATCAGTTGTCGTTTGATAGAGAAACCCTCCTGCCTATTAGCTCGTACTTTCATCGGGAAATATTGTAACACCTCGGATTTCGTCACCTCTTCGCCACCGATCCCTGGCTATCAACCTTTGAGAGAATGTTTCTATCTGAACCCCCCTCCCTCCCGCTCAGCTTCAATACCTCAAAGTCTTGGACCTCCTCCATCCCGACAATGCCTCATGGGATAAAGAAAAAATATATGACATATTACCTCTTCACAAGGATACAATCGTGACCATAAAACCGAGTACTTGGGGCTCAAGATTGTCAAATTTGGCTACACCATGCCACATGTAGCTACCCTACCAAAACCGGCTATAACCTTGCAATCAAAGCCACAAAACCCCATTATCCTCCCCTGTCCTAACCTAAGATGGTATGAGCATCTATGGAATGTTAAAACCTCCCCAGAAGTTAACTTATTTCTATGAAAAATCCTCCACGAGGACTTACTAGTTGGCGCAAACTTAGCCAAAAGAGGTGTCCTCAGCAGTCATGAATGTCACTGTTGTCATCAGCCAGAAACTACTCTGCATATGCTCTTCCAATACGAATGTTCGATTAGAGTATGGTCATTAGCTCCTTTCAACAAGGACGTTGACCTCTGCCATGTTGCCTCAGTAGGTAATGGCCTCTCTCTGATCCAGAAACTGGCCACCCTACCTCCCACAGGCCTAGATGCTGGATATATATACTCGTGGATTTGTTGGGCAATCTGGACCTCCAGTAATCAAAAAAACTTTTCCAAAATCTCTACGTATCAGTTGAGGAAACCATTCTCAAAGCAATCACAGCTTCAAGGTAATAGAATCAAGCACAAGAGGACAAATCAATACAAGGCTCGCCAATATGAAAACCCACCTCAACAGTGAAGATTGAATTATCTGCAAATTTTGACGGCTCTTGGAAAGCCGATCGGAAACTGGCGGGACTTTACTGTGCTTTCTTCCAGGGAAATGACCAAATCTCCTCATACTTTGCATCACAACCCCACGTCGGATCCGCATTAATTGCAGAAGCGTTAGCTCTCCGATTAGCACTCCAGCGAGCAATTGAGCTCAGGTTGAGAAGGATCACAATCCACACGGATTCCCTTCTCTTGGTTCGTTCCATCAACGTCGGAATCCTTATCTCTGAAGCACATGGAATAATCTCTAAAATATATGTTATCTCTTCAAGGTTTGATCACATTAATATCATTCATATTTCCCAAAACGACAACTCTATCGCCGACTCTTTAGCCAACGGGGCTTTACAAACTTGTTTAACTGGGCTAAAGCCTTTTATCTAATAAATTTGGTGACAAAAAAAAATTCCCTTTGATATTTGTGTTAAGAAGATGATTAGCCAGTAGTTTACTGTAATGACCCTGGCCCAATCACTGGCCCATTTTTGAATTTTTCTCCTCTGGCCCAATAAAGGCCCAACTTCTTTTCTTATGTGATCGTGTGTATGGTGTATCGACGTTGACGTACACATCTCCCTCTTCACTAAACTTCTCTCCAGCCGCCTGCAAATTAGAGAGTGAGAGAGAAGAAGAAAGAGCAGCCTCGATCAAAGCGTTGTCGTGATTCTCTCCCATGCGTCGTTGTCATTCTCTTCCTCTCCTTATCACGATCGCGTACGAGCGTGGAGCGTTCGGTTCTTCATCTTCGATCACCACCACCGCAGCGTCTTCTCTGTTGAACTATGACCTCACCTAGGTCAAGGTTATGGGAAAAAATAGCCGAGAATAACACAGAGATTTGCCGAAGTGACTTTTATTGATGAATATTGAATTACAAGCAAATATTCAATGTTTTTAACCTAGCTGAGATGAATGCTAAATTAAGAGCAGAGAGTTCTAAGTTGTAAGCAAAAAGTGTGTGTCCCTCTCGAATGAGGATCCCCTCTATATATAAGAAAGCTAGACCGACCTAACCCTTCTAAGATAAGGAAAACTTCTGTAATTGCCGCTCTCTTTATCTTATCGAGCTGATAATGTCATCTTCCGCGAATGTCGGGTCGGCGCGGCAAACTTCCTTTTCTTGGATAAGGAAATCTTCCTTTTCCGAATAATAATATTTATCAATCGAATAATAATATTAATTATTTATTAATTACGAATATTAACCAGTCGGTTGGTGAATATATGACGGGCCGAGGTGAAATATTGTTGGGCCTTGGTGAGGGTGCTAAACCCGTCCCCAACAATAAGCCCCCCTCAGTTCGTTGAGCGACGCGATTGAGCGACGCGATTGAGCTCGGCGAATTTGAAGAGAAATGGCTCGTCGAGATTTCACCTCGTCACGTTTTAAAGAGTTAAAAACTCAGAAACGATTTCAACAAAGAATATTCTTTTTCGGAAAGAATATTCTGATGAAGAAATGTTCGATGCCAATCGTGGCACGTAATTAATGCGAGCGTGCTTATCTTATTTGAAGCGCGTGGGATTATACGAGGAGCGCGTGAGGATCACGACTCGCTTTGTCACGCCGTCCTCGTTTGCAACAAAGATGACACGTGTCGCGCATGCGATGGAGAGCGTGATTTCCGAAACGAGAGGACGCGAGCAGAAAAACGTGAAGCACGACTTTTTAACCTAATGATGATGAGAGAGGGGGCGGCGGAGACCGAAGAGTCGAGATGAAATGATTTATCTCGAAACCGTCGCCACTCTTCTTTATAAGTCGAATCCTCGCGAATCTCGTCCTCACTTTTGCACTTTTTCATTTTCAAAAAGGTAGAGCTCTCTTCTCTCTCCTCTTGTTTTATTTTCGTCGTGCTCTTCATCGCTCCGCCGTGTTCTTCATTGCGCCACCGTGTTCTTCATTGCGCCACCGCGAATTCATCACACCTGGGAAATGCCTTCAAGTTGTTCTTCACTGGATTTAGTCCCTTCTTGGAGTGGACTTCATCCCGACGCGGACGATCTCGAAAACAGGGACCTTGGTTTTGGGTTCTGCCGAGCCGAAAGATACCCAGCAGGGGTTAGCGAGCCGAGCAGTCATTCGGAGACGAGGAGCCTAAGTCGAGGAGATCTCGATGCCGCGGCGAGGAATCCATCGTACGATCGTGACGTGCCGAATGACCATGCCGAGCCGAGCAGTCGATTCGAGATTCCTCAACTAATTGACGAGGACTTGAGCCGTTTGGGAGATTCTGGAGCCGAGCCCGTGGATGGAAATCCAGAGAATGACGAGGCCAATGCTGCGGATACGACCTCTCGCGCCGACGCAAACGAGGAGGCCAGCTTTCATACCGAGGACTCCGACTTGGAGATTGAAGATCTCATCTTCGAACCGCACCGAGCCGAGAGAATCGCTCGAGAAAATGCCGCGAAGGAAGCGAAGAAGGCTGGGGTCATTGTTGATAGAGTATCTGGAAACCAGTGGAAAGTCTATTCCACGAAGACCACCAAGGAGCGCCTCGTTAGTCTCAAGTACTCGTGTGGTGTGAGTCCAAAGGTTACGTTCGTGGTGCCGGGACCAGATGAGAGGCCTTGGGATGCTCCGCCGGGCTTCTTTTGCGTCTACGAGTCGTTTTTCTTAGACTGCCATCTGAGATGCCCCATCCCAAGCCTCCCCTTGAAGTACTGCGAGAGACGAGGAATGGCGCTGACGCAGTTGACGCACAGCGCAATGCGTCATATGGTAGCGATGATGATGCTGGCCGCGGAGAATGACTTGCCGTTGCCGTGCCGCTATTTTGAGGAGATGATGTCACTTAGGGCGTCATCAGCAGATTCATCCTTAGTATGTTTTTACACTCAAATTAGATCGACATACAACATCATCACCGGTCCGCCCGCCAAAAGCAAAATTCACGCATGGAGGGACCACTATTTCTTTGTGAAGAAGAATGAATTCGCGGTGGCCGACCCGAGGATCGATACTCGAACGCAGTGGAGCGAATCGATTGGTACTTCGTTTTTCGTCCGAATCCTTTTATCTTGCCGCAGCGATTAATATGATTTGAATTTTTTTGTTTTGCAGATAGGCCATGCTTTCTCGAACCAACACCGGAGGGATTCGAGGCTGTCAAGAACGCGTTCACCAGACTTAGCCACGAGACTTGGTCGGACGTTTCCGCGGAAAGAGTGGAACGAGCACTCAAAAAACGTCTACGAAGTTTTGCTGCACTTGACGAGCCGAGCATGGGTATTCGCAAACGAAAATTCAGCAGCCTGGCGCAGGACTTCGTGAACCTTGTAGGTGAATTGATAGAATTATGGAGAGCACAAGAAAATACATTCTCAACCAAAGCAAAATGGTTTCTTCAACAACTTCATGATGGACTATTTTGGCCAATTTATTGAGTTTTGGACAAGGAGAGCATTCAAAATATGACCCATGATAACAACTAACAAGTCCAGACCATTTTCATCATGTTACAAGTCCAAAAAGAGCCCAAAATGATGACTTTACTTCCAGCCCAAAAGGAGTGACGAAAATTGGAGATTTAGAGTCAATCAATGCATATGAAGAGTTGTTTTGACCAGAATTAAGTCCAGTCCTCCTTTGTCATTTTTTATGTATTATTTTTAGCACTTTTCCTAGGTTTTACACATTTCCTTTAATTTCTTATCTTTGTAAAATCTATTTAAAAGACTCTACATCCAGATTAATAAAATATAGAGAGTTTTTGAGTTTATTCTTGTCTCAGTGATTGAGAGAGAGTTCTTCGCTAGTTCATCGGATTTGAACCGGCTTGTTGACTTGGTGGTTAGCCATTTCATCAATTGGGTGTGTTTGGTGGTCAGCCATACATCAAACCTCAAGGTGGTCAGCCTTAGGAAGGGTATATCAGGAGACTTTCCGCACCTCCCGACGATCCCATCGTTCCATCAGTTCCGGAAGTGCTAGTAGCCTTCTCGGTTCATATCCAAAAATCCACCAAAGTGATTTCCGTGGGCAGCAATTTTTATCAAGTGGTATCAGAGCCACTTTGGTGGTAAATTTTCGTTCTTGTCTGTTCATCTTCTCATCTCTTCATAAAATTTCTTCTTCTTCTTCTTTTACTTTTGGAATCCGGGCTACTTCTTACCCTTAGTGTTTTTGTTATTCAAAAAAAAAAAAACTGTATTGAAAAAAAAAAGAAGGAAAAGTTTGATACAAACTGAAGAGAAATCCAGTTTGTGGGGTGGTGGAAGAGTAATCCTGCTGGCTGAAGAGAAACCCAGCCTGGAAGTAGTTAAGGCGGATTCCCAATCCTAGATTTCTTTCTTCTCTTTCTTTTTACCCTAAAGGTGTTTTGGTTTTTGATTACTGAGTTTTGACAGCCTATCATCCTTTGAACCAGTGAAAAGAACTCTGAGTGATCACTTTAAACCGTGGGTATACACTTTGTGGGCAAATCAGCAAGTGAGAAACGTTTGGAGGACCATTTATTCTAATTTGTTTGCTCATTTTACGGGTTTATAATGTTTGGATTTCTGAGGAAAAGCAGCAAGGAACAAATTCCACAACAAGGCAAACTTAAGTATTCATCTAAAAACTTGTTGAACATTTTTGATGAATTTTCTACTGTGCAGAAAAAGTCCAGAGCTGACCAAAGCATGAACTGGAGGAAGAGACAGATCCGGCCTGATGAAGGTGATGGAGAGGAGACCAAGGGACATAACCGTGCCTTCACCAAAACCAGAAGGGGCAGCAGTGATGAGTTTCAGACTTATGCTAATTTGGAGAAGATGTTGCAAAAGGCACTCTTTGCTTTACAGCAACTCAAAAAGAAAGGTAAGTCTTCTTCCCAATCAATTTCTAGTTTGAAAACTAATGTGTCTTCTTCTTGTGTCAAAAGCATGGCTGTGAAAACCACAAGCAAAGCTCATGTAACAAGGTGTTTCAATGCCAAAGGATTGGTCACTATGCTAACAAATGCCAAAATCAAAAACTGTTGGTAACTTTGGAAAAAGGTGATGTTGAATCCGAGGCTGGACAACAAGATGCTGGACCCATCTTTGATGAAGAAAAGGAGATTCCAATTTCCCAACCGGAACCAAGTTCAAATCCAAGCAGCCACAACACTCACTGTAAGGATTCAAGGAACAAACTCTTTCTTAACTTGAGTGTCTTGGATTGTGTTGATAATGAAAAACGTTTTGATCTTGAAAATGTTAAGGAATTTTGTGCTTCATATTCTGCTTTTGAAAACATGATTCCTTCTTCTGAAAAGTGTATAGAAAAACGTCTTTGTCCTAGGAAAGAAAACATTTCCAATTGTGTTTTGAACTTTGATGAGTTTTTGGAAAAGAACAATTCTTTTGATGTTCATGAAAAAGGTTTTGAAAAAGGTTTGAAAATGAATAAATTTTCAGATGATTTAAGTAGTTGTGACATTGGCCCATATAATCTTGGTCTTGGAAGTTTTGTGTCAACCCAGGTAAAATCTGATAGAGATCAGCACACAAAACCGTGGGTAACACAAAGACATGAACATGCTGGTCATGGAGAGAAAAGGATACATTGCCAAAACCGGACCAAACTCAAGGTGAGAAATGTTCTTATTTCAATACTTGTGTTTTTAATCCATTTCCCTTTGATGTTCCAGATTTGTGGACAAATCTTTTTGAAGAGGAAGGGAATGATAGAACTATGGAGAGCACAAGAAAATACATTCTCAACCAAAGCAAAATGGTTTCTTCAACAACTTCATGATGGACTATTTTGGCCAATTTATTGAGTTTTGGACAAGGAGAGCATTCAAAATATGACCCATGATAACAACTAACAAGTCCAGACCATTTTCATCATGTTACAAGTCCAAAAAGAGCCCAAAATGATGACTTTACTTCCAGCCAAAAGGAGTGACGAAAATTGGAGATTTAGAGTCCATCAAAGCATATGAAGAGTTGTTTTGACCAGAATTAAGTCCAGTCCTCCTTTGTCATTTTTTATGTATTATTTTTAGCACTTTTCCTAGGTTTTACACATTTCCTTTAATTTCTTATCTTTGTAAAATCTATTTAAAAGACTCTACATCCAGATTAATAAAATATAGAGAGTTTTTGAGTTTATTCTTGTCTCAGTGATTGAGAGAGAGTTCTTCGCTAGTTCATCGGATTTGAACCGGCTTGTTGACTTGGTGGTTAGCCATTTCATCAATTGGGTGTGTTTGGTGGTCAGCCATACATCAAACCTCAAGGTGGTCAGCCTTAGGAAGGGTATATCAGGAGACTTTCCGCACCTCCCGACGATCCCATCATTCCATCAGTTCCGGAAGTGCTAGTAGCCTTCTCGGTTCATATCCAAAAATCCACCAAAGTGATTTCCGTGGGAAGCATTTTTATCATGAATCCTCGGGCGTACCACAGATTGCGACGTCGTCCCCTAAGATACGAGAGACTGAGCCTCCAAGAGTCGCCGAGGCGGGATCCGAAGAAATCGCTCCGTCTGATGCAAGGACGGGTATCGCGGAAGATGATGTGGGAAACGTCGTGGCCCCCGAAGGGAATGCCGAGGTGATCCCGAACGAGCCTGTCATTCGGGAAGAAAAGAACATCTCTAACCGGGATGACGAGGTCTCGGTAGATAACACCGCTGCAAACTCTGAACAACCTGAAAACGAAGTGGCGAACCCCGGCGAGAGTGGTGGTAGACGCTTCTATGACTGGTCCTTCCAGTACGAGGGAGGGAAACCAATTGCCGCGGACAATGACCGGTGCGCCGAACTGGTTTGGCGGACGAGGACTATTCCTCTGGCGCGCCCCGAAGATCCTAAAGAGCTCATCCGTTATGATTTGTTCGAAACGTTCGCGGGTGACGCGGTTAGATCGTTGAACGCGGCCACGTTTATGGTCGGTCAGTATAATCGAGATCTGAAGGCGTTTCGAAAGGAAGCGAAGGATCTCGGAGACGAACTGGTGGAGGTTCGCGCCGAGAAGGATCATTTTGCTGAGGCGAATGAGAAGCTATCTCTTGAAATCGTTGATCTTAAGAACGAGAGGGTCGAGCTGACGGTCGCAGCGGAGGAGACTTCGGCTCTGAAGGTCAGGCTGCAAGAGGCCGAGGCGGCCAAGGCAGCTATGGTGGAGGCTAAGAAGAAGACTCGGCTGAAGCTGTCAAGGGAGCGCGCGAGGCTTCAGAAGTCGAGAGACAAACACGTCGGTGAGGAACGCGCTAAGGTCGTTGGTGAGTATGCGGAACTCACCAAGAAAATGAAGCTCTTCGTTGCTCAAAGAGCTGAGATCGAAGAAATCGTGGCGAAGTCCACGGAGGCCGAAGGCACTCTGGCCTTTGCCCGAGCCCTCAAGGCAAGAGGCGTGCTGATCCCGTATGAGATTGAAGAAATTACTTTCGGTGAAGGGGAACTGGATTCACCTGCTGCTGTGGTTGCCGCGGCGACTACATCTCGCTCGGAGTCTGGGGCGACGAACGAACTGAGTCTTCCAAGTGAGAAGACAGATGACGAGGCGGAAGATGTGCCCGAAGATCCATCTGGGGATCGTGAGCAGGATGCGGAAGGGGCCGACGTGGTTCAGTAATTTTTTTTTTTGATTGTAATCGTTTTTTGTATAGCCGAGGTCCGACTTGTGGATCTCGGCACCGTAATGCTTGTAAGCCGATAGGCTAATTTTTTCTAAGTTAATGAAAGTACGGCATTTCCAAGTAACTTAGACGATTCACGAGTAATAGTCCGAACGATTTAGATTACCGTGCTAGTGGAATGACTGAGCTGAGTAGTATACTCGAAAACTTGTTCAAAGTCAGTTCGATTCGGAATTAGACTTGGTCCTTGAACTTAACAAGGTAAATCGACATCCGGGGTGCAAGACTAATAACTGCTCGCATACGACGGAGGTTTACATCGGCTCGGCTTACACCTTGAAAGATAAGTCTATTTCGGACAGAGCGTTACAATCAAGTATAGATACGCTCCCGAGACTGAACTACGGCGTGGTTTCGTGGGTCAGTCATAAGTTCGAGAGGTGCGGGCAACGATGGACACGGCTTTATTTGACCCATCATTCACTTGATCAAGGTGAAGATGTATTGGTCTATAGCTTAGAGCTATGAGGCGAAGCACCTACGTTTGAGCGTAGCTCGGAACAGTTTTGACAGTAACTGGGAAACTGAAGTAAAGGCGACCGTTAATGGTGCAAATGATTTGTAACGAGACGATTTCTTCGAAGGAAGATTTTTTTATTGATGTATAGCTGAACCCTTTTACAGGCTGCCTACGTACCCCGAAAGGGGATCAAGCCATTCATAGTTCGATTACAAGAGAGCGTAGCTCGTTCTTTTCTTTTTTTTTTTTTTTTACGCTAGTCGCATCGTGGAGATGGACTTAGTAGTAGAAACGTTTGAGGTTGTTGACGTTCCATGAGCGCGGCACGGCATCACCTGACATCGTCACGAGTTCGCAGACACCTAGTTTAACGATCTTGCCGACGATGTATGGGTCTTCCCACTTTGCTCCGAGCTTGCCGGCGCGATACTCCTTTGTGTTTTCATAGACTTTTCGTAAGACAAGGTCGCCTTCTTCGAAGTGTCGAGGCCGTACTTTCGTGTTATAGTACCGGGCCGCCTGATGCTGATAGTTTTTCAGCCTGAGGAGGGCTTGTCCGCGTGTTTCCTCCAAGGCATCCAAGTTATCGAGTAACATTGCACAATTGACTTCTTGGTGGAGAGGTGCCAGTTGTCGCCAAAGCATCGGTACCGCGGCTTCGGCTGGAGATAGGGCTTCGCAGCCGTAGACCAAAGAAAATGGTGATTTTCCGGTGGTGCGACGTGGAGTTGTTCTGTGAGACCAGAGGACACCATCGAGCTCGTCCGCCCAAAGCCCCTTTTTCGATTCGAGGCATTTTTTGAGGTCGTCGATGATGGTCTTGTTTGTTGCTTCGGCCTGGCCGTTACCTTGCGGGTAACGAGGCGTTGACTTGCTGAGGCGAATTCTCCATTTAGCGCAGAAAGCTTCGAAAACGCTTGAGATGAACTGGGAGCCGTTGTCGGTGACAATTTCATAAGGCAGACCGTGGCGGCAGATGATGTGTGTCCAAACGAACAACTGGACGTCGTGGTCCTTTATCGAGGCGTATGCCTTAGCCTCCACCCACTTTGTGAAGTAATCTGTCATGATGAGCACGAACTGGCGTTGCCGAGAGTTTGGTAAAGGACCGACGATGTCCATGGCCCATCGCATGAAAGGGTACGGAGGACAAGACGTGGTGAGGAGCTCTGAAGGAGTATGGAGGACGGGCCCGTGTCGTTGGCATTTTTCGCACTTGAGGGCGAATTGTTCGCAGTCTGCGATCATGGTTGGCCAGAAGAAGCCGTGTTTTTTTTTATTTTAAGTGCGAGAGCGCGTCCGCCTGAATGATTGCCGCCTGCGCCTTCGTGAGTCTCTTCCAGAACGAACCGGATTTGCATGCCATCGATGCAAGTGAGAAGTGCGCCGGCGGCGGTCCGTCGGAGGAGCTCGCCATTTACGACCGTGTAATGCGCAGCGCGGGCCTTTAGACGCCGGGCCGCCCATCGTTCGGTTGGTGCGTCGCTATTTTTGATGTATTGGATGATTTCGGTTCTCCAGTCGGGCTTCGTGCCGGTCTCCTTACTGATGTCAACATTGGAGTGCGTCCCAACCTCGTCGTCGTCGGTTTCGTCGGCGTCGTTATGGTCCTCGCGGATGGATGCGCAAAGTCCTTTGTGTAATTTGATACTTGGTGTTGGGATACTGGCGACTGGTATCTGACACCGAAAATCATCTTCTTTACTTGAACCGATCGTTGCGAGCGCATCGGCGGTAGTGTTTTCAGCACGAGGGATTTTGGTGAGCTCAAAAGACTCGAACTCCGCGGCGAGTGCTTTGACGAGCCGGAGGTATGCGTCCATGCGGTCGTTGCGCGCCTCGTATTCTCCGTTGTATTGATTGGCGACGAGCTGGGAGTCACAATAGGCGTGGTTGTTGGCTGCTCTGATTCCCTTGGTGAGGCGTAGTCCGGCAATGAGTGCTTCGTATTCGGCCTCGTTGTTGGAAGCTGCAAATTCGAGGAGGAAAGATTGTTCGAGAGTTTCCCCCGTTGGTGACTCGAGTTTGATGCCGATGCCGGAGCCTTGGCGACATGATGATCCGTCAACGTGGAGGTTCCACTTAGGTTTAGACTTTGTTGCGTCATCGACAAGTTCGGCGGGTAATTCGATGAGGAAATCGGCCAAAACTTGGGCCTTTGCGCTGACTCTGCTTTTGTACTCGATGTCGTACTCTGATAGTTCCACTGCCCATCTTGCAAGTCGTCCCGATTGGCTTGGGCTATGGAGAATGGTGCGAAGTGGCTGGTTACTTAGGATGTGGATGGTGTGCGATTGAAAGTATGGTCGTAACTTTCGAGCCGAGACGACGAAGGCGAGAGCCAGTTTCTCCAAGGTGGGGTAGCGAGTTTCCGCGCCATCGAGTGTTTTGCTGACGTAGAATATTGGGCGTTGATCGCCATGGTCTTCTCGCACAAGCACGCTGCTGACTGCCGAGGTCGAGATGGCGATGTAAAGATAGAGCGTTTCTCCTTCTTCTGGCTTGGCGAGGATTGGCGGAGTTGACAGGTACGTTTTGAGCTGTTGAAACGCGTCCTCGCACTTCTCGTCCCACTGAAAGCGCTTGTTGCCGCGGAGAAGTTGATAGAACGGCAGGCATTTATCGATTGATCGTGAGATGAACCGATTGAGCGCGGCGATTCGCCCGGTAAGGCGTTGGACTTCTCGGGTTGTTTTTGGAGAAGGGAGCTCCAGGATTGCGCTAATTTGCATGGGGTTTACCTCGATCCTGCGTTCGGTGACGAGATAACCAAGGAATTCTCCGGAAGTGACTGCGAACGTGCACTTGGCCGGGTTGAGTTTCATGGAATATGAGTTGAGGATGCGGAAGCACTGATCCAAGTCCTTGATGTGATCGTCGGCGACTGCTGATTTGACGAGCATGTCGTCAATGTACACCTCCATGGTTTTGACGAGCTGATGTTCGAACATTCGGTTCATCAGCCGTTGATATGTCGCGCTGGTGTTTTTCAGCCCGAAGGGCATCACTTTGTAGCAATAGGTGTTGCGGTCGGTAATGAAGGCCGTCTTTTCACGATCGTCGGGATGCATGAAAATCTGATTGTATCCGGAGAACGCGTCCATGAACGATAGGAGTTGGTTTCCGGCGGTTGCTTCGACGAGGCGATCGATATGTGGCAGCGGATAGCTGTCTTTGGGACACGCCTTGTTGAGGTCGGTGAAATCGACGCAGATGCGCCACTTGCCGTTCTTCTTCTTTACCACCACGGGGTTGGCGAGCCAGTCTGGATACTTCACCTCGGCGATAGATCCAGCCTTGAGCAATTTTTTGACCTCGTCGTTGACGGCCTGAGCGCATTCAGGGCCGAGCTTTCGTCTCTTTTGCTTGATCGGTTTGTAGATCGGGTCGATATTAAGCTCGTGGCTGATGATACGAGGATCGATGCCGGGCATGTCATTTGCGGACCATGCGAACGTTGCCTTGTTGTCTGAGAGAAACTCAACGAGTTCGGTTCGGAATGAGTCGGGGAGGTCGGAGCCGATGCCGACGCAACGCTCGGGATTGGTTTTGTCGATGTTGACTTGGACAACGAGGTTGGTCTTTGGTCTTTCGTGGATTTCGAGTAGTTCAGGCATGTTGATCACGCAGGACTGTGCGGACGGTGGGTGCGGTTTGCGCAGTTTCTGCTCGGTGATGAAGCAGGAGCGCGCGATGCGCTGGTTTCCTCGAAGAGTGAAGATGCCGTCATTGTTTGGGAACTTGAGGCACTGGTGGTACGTTGATGTGACTGCCTTTATGGAATGCAACCAAGGCGTGCCGACGATGGCGTTGTAGATTGCGGGCTGATCTACGACGTCAAATTTGACCCATTTGGTGATGCCTTCTGCCTCGAAAGGCAGTTAGATGGTTCCGGTGGTCCAAGAGGATTCGCTTGTGAATCCAGTAAGTATCTTAGTCTTTGGCTTGATCTGATCATTGCGAATACCCATTCGATGGAGAGTTTCTTTGTAGATCAGATCCGTGGAACTCCCGGTAACGACGAGGATGCGCGCGACGTTGAGGTTATGGATTTTAAGCTCGACGACTAGCGGATCGTTGTGCGGCATATTGACCCCTGCTGTATCTGCCGCGGTGAAAGTGATTGGGACTTCATCCGATAATGGTTGCTGCCACTTCGACGCGGTGATTGCTCGTCGTTCATGTTTCTGGACGGAGCGAACGGAGTCGGTGCAGTTATGTAATCCTCCCATGATCATGTTGATCCGTTGGATTTGAGCTGCGGGTGGTGGCGGGTTTCCACCCTTATCGTCGCTGTCGCGGTGGCGTTTGTTCCCTTCGTCAGATCTTCGATCTTTGTTGCTTTGTCGCGGATCTCTGCTGTTGCCCGAAGTGTTCCGGCGTTCCTGCGAGGTGTTTCCGGTGCGATCGTGGGGGTCGAGTTTAAGTTTTCCGGACAGATAATCTTCTACGGCGTGATCGTGGAAGTGGTCACAATCTTTTACCTCGTGCCCTGTCCGTCTGTGATAGGGACATAACTTAGATCCGTCGAAGGGTTTATCGCCCTTACTTGTCGACTCGTCATCCTTGCGAATGTATTTGTTCCAGCCCGGCAGTTTGTCCGAGACGTGGTAGCTGGAAGACCTCTTTTCGTCGTAGTGTTGATGAGGTTCTTTTGGTATGCTGGCTGCCGGTTTCTCCTTGGGGACGGCAACAGTTTTCGTTCGGTCTAACTTTTTGGCTCGCGCAGCCCGTTCTTCATAGAGCTCGATGAACGTGGTGGCTCGGTGGAAGGCGTCCTCGAGGCTAGTCGGTTCTTTTTTCTTGAGATCTTCCCAAAGTGATTCGTCCTCCCGCAATCCCTGCCGTAAGGCGATGAGCGCGATGGCATCGGGACATTCGACTTTGGCGATGATTTTGCGGAAACGTTCCACGTATGCGCGGAGGCTTTCGGTCTCGCCCTGAACGCAATTCCAGAGTTCGGTCAGGTTCGTCTGTTTGTCGATGAACATCGAGTAATGCTTAAGTAAAGCAGCTGATAGCTCCTCGAAACTCCCTATCGAATTCGGGGTGAGTCGAGTGAACCAGTTGAGAGCTGTTCCTCCAATTGTCTCGACGAAGCGCTGGCAGAAGATGGCGTCGCGTGCTTCGGGTGACAGGTCGGCACGGCCCATCGCGATGGTGAATGCTACGAGATGTCGTTGGGGGTCGTCTTCCCCTTTGAATGTAGGCACCTCTCTGATCTTGTCGTTGTATCGTTGTCGGACACTTGTTATCGCCTCGGTGAATGGGGTTTTACTCGTTTGTCTGAGTACCCTGTCGAACTCTGGCGCCGAGCTTGTTGCGCGATGAATTTGCGAGTTGATCTCTTCGAGGCGCTTCATGACGTTCTCGAGCTCAGGATTCTTATCAGAAGACTCCTGTGTCCCTGTTATCGTTGCAGGGATTCCCGTTCTGTTGGATCCGCGAAGTTTCTCCTGTTAGAGTTGAGCCGAATGGGTTGCGGATGATGGGATCTATCCTGTCTGGGGTCCTGACATGATTTTGCTCCCGGGCGCCGACAGCGTTTCCACCGGCTTCGGAAGCGGCTTGTCTGGCGTCAATGTTAGTTATTTTATCGGTGAGGGAAGCCAGCAGAGCGTGGATTGCGATCAAGGGATCGGCTTCGTGTGCCGCGCCGTCAAGAGGTGGCGGCGGCGGAAGTTGTTGATTCTAGGGACCGTTACCATTGGGATCGGCGTGATCCTGAACTTGAGGGATGTTATCGTGCGGACCGGTGTCTTGCGGGATTCCTGGATTTCCTTGTGCGTTGCCGGCGTTGAGTGCGGCGTTGGCTTCGATTTGTGGATTATTGAGATTGATGGCGGCGTTGTTTGGATCGGTGGCCATCGTGATTCTGAGTTTTCTCAAAAGTATTCCCCACAGACGGCGCCAATTGTTGAACTATGACCTCACCTAGGTCAAGGTTATGGGAAAAACTAGCCGAGAATAACACAGAGATTTGCCGAAGTGACTTTTATTGATGAAGATTGAATTACAAGCAAATAATCAATGTTTTTAACCTAGCCGAGATGAATGCTAAATTAAGAGCAGAGAGTTCTAAGTTGTAAGCAAAAAGCGTGTGTCCCTCTCGAATGAGGATCCCCTCTATATATAAGAAAGCTAGACCGACCTAACCCTTCTAAGATAAGGAAAACTTCCGTAATTGCCGCTCTCTTTATCTTATCGAGCTGATAATGTCATCTTCCGCGAATGCCGGGTCGGCGCGGCAAACTTCCTTTTCTTGGATAAGGAAATCTTCCTTTTCCGAATAATAATATTTATCAATCGAATAATAATAATAATTATTTATTAATTACGAATATTAACCAGTCGGTTGGTTAATATATGACGGGCCGAGGTGAAATATTGTTGGGCCTTGGTGAGGGTGCTAAACCTGTCCCAAACATTCTCCAGCCACCACTGTCACTTCCTCTACATCAGCCATCACCGGAGAGGTCTACCAGAGCCGTCGCAAGTTGATGTGAGTCAACCCGTGGAGAGCAAGATGTGACCATCCGTTGCTTGTGGAGCAAGCCACATCTTCTCCAGCATCTTTGATCTAATGCGGTGTTCCGATCTCGTCTTCTCCGTGTTCCCCTCCTTGTCGGCATAAACATAGCACCTCCGCCATTGCTTGCCACCAATCAAGCCGTTGATCCCATGCCCGGAGCTCCGCTGCCACAACCGCATCAACTCGTCGTATACGATCTCCACCTCCTCGTTTGTTTAAGTTTTGGTTGGTGCATCGGTTTAGTTCAATTAGTCTTTGGTTTGGTTTAATTCAGATTAATTATGATTGGTTTAATTAATTTCCAGTTTAATTAGTTTAATTCCGGTTTAGTTAATCTGATTTCCGATTTAATTAGTTTAATTCTGGTTTAGTTAATCTGGTTTTCGGTTTAATTAGTTTAATTCCGGTTTAGTTAATCTGATATCTGGTTTAGTTCAATTCATGTTGGTTTAGAAATTCGGTCGGGTTTGGATCCGGTTTTGGTAACCGGGTCGGGTCGGGTCCGATTTAGTTTAGGTCCGGTTTGACTGTTGACTATGACCAGTTTGTCCCAGTAACCGCTTTTTGCCGTTCGAAGGCCGTTATCACTCGATTTTTCGCCATCGTTTCAGTTTTGGTGTCCTTTTTAGCATCCAGAGTTCAGAAGCCGCAGTTATCATCCGTTTTGGCTAAGGTGAGGGCTTTTCCACAGAATATCGTACTTTTTGTCAAAAAGGGCCATAGGTGGAATTTGGTACTAAATGTGTTCCGTTTTCTTGATCGTGTCTATGTAGTTTTGTTTGTAAATTGTACTTAGGAATAATAGATGATTCCACTCATTGATTTTGCATTAAATTGTTAATTGATTCTTTTATACATGCTAGATCTAGGAATAGTCGACATTGTTGTTCGTTAGGGATTGCGTGGGTACATAGACGAACTTATGTGCTTGCGTCGCGTGCTGTGATAGATAGAGCTGGCAGCGTAGTCGACATGTTCTCCAGTATCTAGAGGTCGATTATCGTCTACGGACGGTGTGATTGGGCACTATCTCATATGTTGTCCTCCTGGGAGGAGGGTGTCGCCGGTCACTGGATCTGGTAGTAGGTCATTGGCTGTTCGTTGGGTACCTTAAGTACCGTGGTTGTAAATGTTTAGTTTTTTTTCTATGTTTGGTGTGCTATGATCAAATTTGTATTTCTGTTATTAGCATCTCATACCTCACTGAGTGACTCCCCTGTTACTCACCCCTCTTTCTTCCCTTTTCAGGTGAGACAGACAAGTATTTTATGCTTTGACGATACAGGTGCTTCTTTGGGATTTTTACGTTTTATTCGTATTTTATTATATACGTTAAGCATTTGAGGTATATGGTTTATGAGACATTGAGGATTGAAGTATTTTAGTTATGTGATGTGGTTAGTGGCATGCCGTTCTCGAGTGTATATGAGACGGGTGTTACATTTACTTTAAGTTTTTGGTTAGGCAGATTAGGGTGATTATGTCTTGATTAGATGCTTAGGTCATAATTTATAACAATCCAAACTTATTTGATGTGCTTAGTGCTAGATTTAACTTGATTTATCAATTTATATAACTTAGGTATTTCATGCATTTAAAGTCTCCGGTGAAATGCTTATATGTTAAGTGGTTAGCATACTTAACGAATGAAAATTGATGTCTAATATATTGAATGGCTATTATGACTTGTTTAAATGCATGTTATTGTTGTGATTACGAACAGTTATTGATGTTAATTGTTTGATTAGCATAGTCTTAATACCATGTAAGTGAATTAGCTTAATTTTGTGTTTCTAAGTCTTCATTTAGCATTTTAAAGATTGAAATTAGCATCATATTAGCATTCTAATCATCCAAATTTAATAATCTTAACCAAAAGCTTATTTCCGTAATATTTGATTCAGTACTTGTCTTCTTTCTCTTTTTGCTCACTTGTATATATGTAATTGCTTCTTGTTTAAGCTACTACTTTATTTGTTTATTGTTTTTCTTAACTTGTTAAGTTACTTTTACATTAGCTCATCATGATAATCTTTGGTTAAAATTTCATTTGGCTTGGATTATGCAAGTTCATGTATTCTTAGTGTGTTTGGGTTTATCCCAAGTTTTCATTGACTCTCAAGTATTGAATAATAATTGTTAATTTCAGTGAGTGATCTTAGGACTAAACTAGATAGATTCATCTTATCAACTTGCTTCTTGAGAATTAAGTAGAGCTTACAAAAAAAGGCTTAAAGGTAAAAAAATAATTTGAGAACATCAATAATATCGAGAGATTATTAGCTACAATCTATATCAATGGTATGGAGGTACAAGATAGCATATGTGATATATGAGCCAATGTTAATACAATGTCTTATGACCTAGCAACGGAGCTAGGTTTATCAAAAGACTTAAAGCGTCCAAGTTTGAGCATAGAGCTTGCGTATGCATCTTCTTATGATCCGTATGGATTTTATTGAAATGTGAGAATAAGTATTGGGAGAAACTACATTCGTTGTATACTCTATATTTTACTATTTTTAATGGTATTATAAGAAATATTTTTGAAAGAAAAAAAATTGGTTTTTGGTTGATTATCTGTGATTCAGTACTTTTAGCCAAAAATGAGTTAATTTTGGACATTTCATACATTGGACAGTTTCTCAGCAATGTTTTGTATTAGATGGAAGACTTCTCCCCGTGGAATCTTACTAAATTTTCGATAAAAGATTGGAGAGTATGCTTTTCTTTTCATCTCTGAGTTTTTTGAGTCAATCCAAGATTTATATCTGAAGATATGTTTATATTTCAAAGACTGATCAATCTGGCATCAAAATGGAACAAGCAGAAGAGCATGATGTGATTTTGAAGAGCATGTGCTGGGTTCATCTCGCAGCCAATCACTATTCCAGGGGAATTCAGGAGAGATAAATAACCCAGGTAACTGGACTAAAATTTGTTTGACCAGGGCTGGTAATTTATAGATCATCCGTAAGCAATCGATCTCATCTCCAGAAAAGTAAATTTTCCATTTTTCAAAGATTTTTCCAAAATTCTCAAGATTTTACTGTATCCACCTCTACTACTCTATAGAATACACAAACGACTAGAAGCTCGAAGATACACAAGCCATTACACAACCGTCAAAGAGCTCTTTGTTCTTAGTTTTTTTTATTATTGTTTGGTACTTTAATGCATTGGGAGAAGATTTTCGTCCTTTATTCATCACAAAATCGATAATTTTAAATCCTAATATATTGTTTATGTCTTATGATTGAGTTATTACTTTGTTGGGAGTAGTGGTTGTTAAGATGGATTTATTCGTGGTTTGGTAGATAGATTTTATTTTCTAATATGACACATCTACTATATATTAAAAGGGATAGAATCGGGACAGCACCTCAGATACTCTTATGAGGGAAAAGATGGGCTCAGATAATCCTCAGTGGCGAAATGACGAAATTGCCATTAATGAAAGATTATTTTCGGATTTTAAGGGTTAAATATAATTGAATCAGTAGGTGTTCAACGAAAAACACGGTGGCTCAGTGGTTACGAGCGACGCGCACACGCACGCACCCAGGCGCGCGCCCAGGGTTCGAATCCCCCTATGCGAGGTAATACCAGGGTATACCAGGATAATACTAGGTGATTCTGGTAATACTGGGTAGTAGTAATCCCAGAGTAACACTTGGTATTACTAGAGACTAAAATAATACCGGGGTAATACCAGGTACAACTAGGTTCGTCTTTTCATTTAGAATTGTTACAGGGGTAGTTTCGTCCTTTCATTAAAGCAAGGAGTATTTAGATTAGAGGGGAGTATATCAGTTTCTCTCAATAAGAGCATCTGAGACATTTCCCCGATAGAATCCCTGATATCTTAAAGGCTCCACGTCACCACTTAATCCACGTAATAATTCTCTTTCAATCTCACTGGCTTAAAAAGATTGCATCAACCATCGTCTTTCATGAAACAAGAAAACTAATCCCCTTAAGCCCAATAACTAGGTGCTTCTTTAAAAAAGAATACTCCCCTGAAGCGTTTCGACAGAGGAATTCATACCGGCCCACCATTGGCCCAGTTTCAGTTTCATAAACTTTCATTGTAAAAACGAAACCGTCTGCGCCCATTTTCAGGCCTGATCTACATCAGCCCAAAGCTCCCACCGGCAAAATTGTCGTCTCCGAAACCTGTTCCCCATCGTTGCCCGATCGACTCCTTCTCAGCTCCGCGGTGTGCGTTACATGTCTCGCAATTTCCGTTTCGAAGGAAAACTCTTGCACTCCCCCTCACTTCCGTTGCCCCCATAAATTGATTATACAACAGGTTATTCTGACTCTTCAATTTTCCTGCCTCAGGCCATATAAACGATGGCGTCTGTCAAGTCATCATCAGATTTATTGGTCTGATAGAAAGTTTTGGATCAAACTTCGCTGTTATTGGTCTCGAAGTTGTTGGGACTGCTTTTTTTTTCGGTGTTCGCGATCTTCTTTGTTTTGGTTGGTTTTCTGTGTCTTTTTTATTACACACTTACTCTATTTGACTGTTTTTTTTGTCTGTCTAATGATGCAGGCGACTTAAGTGCTTCTAATCATTCACTATTGGGGAGAAGAGCCTATATTGTTTGCCACATTATGTTATTTTCGTAGTCTGTGAATTTTTTGTGATCAAGGCATTTATTTTTTTTTGTTTTCTTTGTTGTAGGTTGTTTGTTCGATTTGTTTGCTTGTCTTTAGAGGCTGGTGTAGGAGATATAGAATTAATCATGGTGCTTCTACTTTGGTCGTATCTTCTGGCTCAGAGTAAAGCGTGTAAACTCATTTTTTCTTTTTCTTATTCGTATTAAGAACCAAATAGTACGAAACGCTTGAGCAATCTAATTTTGATCTCATCGTTACGTCCCTGTTTGCATTTAGTTTTTTGTTAAATTTGCAACATGCCGTCATTTTTTCTAACTTTTATCCACCAAATGTTTGTTTATATTCGAAAGAGTAAGTGTTTGGACAGGGACTTACATTCGTTTTTTCTCCATAAATGTGTACCTTAGCAAATAGGGTCCCTGTATATTTCCAAGCTACGGTGTTTGTTCCTACAGCTTTCATGATCTGAGACATATTTGTAGAGCATTTTGTTGTTTTGTGTGTTTTGGACTGTGTTGTTGTCTTTGTAGTACTTATATATACTGACTAATGTGTTGGGCAAAGATATTAACGCTTTTTTGCTGCCTAATTCTTTCTAATTATGGATCAAATTTCAAAATTCAAAATAATTGATGTATCCTGTGAACTTTTATGTTTCGAAGATTTGTATTACTGTATCTTTCTTAATTTCAAACCACGCATTAACCAGGTCCATAATTAGGAATATTAGTGTAAGTCTGTGGTACTGTTATATTAGTTTTATTTGGCGTTATACCAAATATGTGGTCTGATTAAATCTGTTGTCTACTTAGGTTGAATCACTATACCTGGAGTAACCTGAAACCTCTGGTGCAATGAACATGGAATGATCTCATTTTCTGCATGTCTCCTCTCTGTCTACTATTTAAATTGTACTATCCGATGAAAAGAATTCAGCCTTCATAGCAACCATGTGATGGGGTTAAAGCAGTTGCCATTTTTTGTTTTTTGTTTTTTCCCAGGGTTTAGTTTTGTAAGCTACCATATGTATGGTATATTTTTAACTAAGAAGGGAAAGTCTGTTGTACAATGAAGTTTCACGAGACAGGCCATCTTCTGAGGAGGAATCTTCAGATGAGGTTAATATCTGGTTACTATGCAAGTTTACCTGCCTTTCTTGGCTTTTAGCTAACACGCTTGGCTGTTACCATCTGTAGGAGCAAGAAGTTCCTACTACCAAGAAACCTGCGGCCGCTGCAAAAAATGTCTCTGTAAAGGCCAAGGCAGAGAGCTCCTCCTCTGAGGAAGACTTCTCTGAAGATTTAAAGGATCAAGAATTATTGGTCTGATAGAAAGAAATTTATCCCTCATCCCAAGTCCTGTACATGCCTTGAAATGGACTATGGCAAAGACGAAAATGATTCAGCTGTGAGTGTTTCGGAATCCCGACTGATGCTTCTATATTTTATTCATTTAACAATTTTGAAGTGGTCATGCTAGAAAGCATCTGTTGGAAACGAGACAATTTTCCAAATATACTTTTTGGTTAATCGCAATTCTGAAGATCACTTCTTTTAGCAAGCTTTTTTATTCGTCAAATGTACTTTCTCTAAGTTTCCAACAAATATATTTCTCAGGTCAATGATATTCCCAGATCATCTTCTGAAGTAAAACCTGAGTAATCAAAACTAGATTCCCAGGTTGCCGAGTTCATCTCTCTTATATGAAATGTCAGCATGATGGGACAGCACATGATGGAAATAGGTCAGTCTCTTTCTAACTTCATTGAGTGAGGGTATTCTTAGACATGACTAGCAATGACTGAGATTTGTTGCTTACATAGTCTCTTAGTCATTTTCCTGGTTTCTTCAATTTTAGCTGATTGTCATACTGCCTCTCATATTTTTTCAATATTTGAATGTTGAAAGATACAACGCTAACAAATTGCCACTTGGCAAGGTAACCAAGGCCACAATTTCAAAGGTAAAATTAGTAAGTGGTTTGTTTGGTCTCATTATAATTTGTTGTGATAACAGATAATAGGATCCTCTTGAATCTCTCTAGGGTTATGAAGTGCTGAAGAGACTATCGGAGGTTCTGGACCGGTTTGATAGAGCGAGGCTTGAGGAACTGAGTTGGTATGTATCTGGTTGATTGCTCGACTAAGTGTCTCGTTTAGTTGAACCATTTCCCACAAACAAGTTATTCGAGCTTTTCTAACTTTTTATCATTATCGATGCAGAGCGTTCTATACCGCGATATCCATGATTTTGGTTTTGAGAAAATGAGTAAGTCCGCCTGCATTTTACATGTGCTAAAGTTTAAGATAAAGAATGACATTATAACTAAACATTCACTAACTCCTGAATTGCGAGTTGTAACAGGTCTGTTTGTTATAGACACTCCCCAAAAATCTAAACAAATTCACTCTACCAAATAAACACAAATGATCCACATATCTAAGATATATCTTCCTAGCTCTCTCAACCCTCCTGCTTATTTTAAATTATACATTTTTGAGTTATTAGATAAACTAAACTAACAACAAATAAAATATAGTAATAAAAAGGAAAAAAATTAATAACATAACCCGTGCGTAGCGTGGGCAAAACCCTAAGTTATATAGAAAAAGAAAACCTCTGTGTAATCATGTTTTTATTGGATGTTGTTGATCTGATCATTTAGCACATATAGTAAATTCATTGGGCTATTTATTTAGAATGCGAGAGCTGATCTAAAATACTATATAGTGAACATATAGTAAATTCATTGGGCTTTGCATCAGTGTTTTATTGAATTTAATTACTTATGAAAGTATGATTTAAATTTGATATAAGAAGTTGATTCTAGGCTGCATAACTGGAATTACCAGAATTTTGTGTCTCATGCTCTAGGATGAAAATAACAATGTTTGCTTCCAATTGTTGAACTGTATATAAACTAAACCATAAACCCCTAAGATTTCATGAATCCAACCTTTTTATTACAAAGTTCTTACATCATTTTATTTGTTTCGTTTCTTGCATCAGATCACAATCATATTAGGAGTTACCTCAAAATTTTATGTGACATTTTGATGCATTTTAATCGTTGTATCCAAGTTATTTTCGAATTTTTCAAGTTTTTAGTGTTTATTGAGTTATTATAGGTCTAAATGTCAAAGGATGAAGATTCAAATCTTAATCGAATCGGATTTACTGAGAATGAACTTATCACATACCACATCTCTATCATTTTTATTCCAGCTGAGTTTTTGGTACAATATAATATTTTAAAATATTTGTATTATTTAATTAAATTTAAAAATAAAAATAAAAATTGAACCGCTTAGTTTTTTTATGAATTCTCATGTTAGAATTCTATTTCATTGTCTCTCCTATTTTTTTATTTTCTTTATTCAATTATTTTAAGTTGAAACTATATTCTACCTGCACTAAGCCCGTAATGAGTATTTTTAATCTAATTTTTCAAATTTACATTTTTCAAGTTAATAATTTACATTTATAAATTAGAAACCTATTAATGTTAAGTTCGAATTTCTCTGCACGCTTCTATTGGTTTTTAGTTGAAGTATGTTCAAAGATATATTTATGTTCTTTGTTTATATGTTTATCAAAATTTAATTTTATGATTTATAAAGTAATTAATGTCTAATATTATTAATTCAAATTAATCATTTGCTTTAATAATTTAATATATATGATTTATTTTTTGTTTATAATTATTTAGAAAAATGGATCCATTAGCTTATAATAAATAAATAAATAAATAAATAGAAAATGTGAGAAAAATTCTGGAAATGCCATATTAGCAAAAGTGACATTTAAGATCATCCTTTAATATATGGTAGATATCCTATACAAATTCTTTGGAGTGGCTCTAATAAAACACTTAATCTTAACAGTAAAATTAGGATTTTGATTTTCGTTGATTGTTTTATAGTTTCATACTCAAAACTATTTTTTTGAGCTAATTCGCTGTATTGAAATTGTATGGTTATTACGGGGAAAATGGGTATTTAATTCCCGAATTACAAAAAATGTGTAGGTTTAATACCAAATTGAACTCGCGCACAATTATTCTTCAATTTAGAGTTGACTGTGCAAATTTGGGATTCAAAAGGTCAGATGTTAAACGTAAACGGACGTCGTTACTCCTTTAATCAATCGCTGAATGCGATTATTAGAATTAAACCCAAAATCATTAAATCTCTAACCCATCCTTTGCGATTTGCCCCAAGACGACGAGAGAGAAGAAGATTTCCGGCGATAGATGAAGATTTCCGGCGAGAGCTGAACTTTCCCGGCAAGCGAGACAGACAGTCCGACGAGAAGATGGTGAGACGCAAGAAGATGCCTATTCGAAGAAGGTCATCAAGGCATATCGAACCGGGAATTTCAATCGGCAGCGAAAATGAAAGGTAAACAAAAATGTTTGAACTTGCTTTGTGACTTATGTTAATGTGTGGAGATTGGGTTTCTTTTAAGCATAGTTATTTGTTATTTAGGACACAAGAAGCTGGTAATGGTCGTGATGAAGAAATAGCAAATTGTGAAAATCAGAATCGTGGGAATGGAGAAGAAGTAGAAGGAATTACAGAACTTGGTTGTGAAAATCCTGGAAATAGAGAAGAAGTGGTGAACTCGGATGATAATTCATCTGTTGAGGGAGATGATTGTGAAGTTATTGTTGAAGATAGAGCAGGACATAAGGAGGCTGAGCCAAGTTTACAACAAGGAGACAATGAGTTTCCCGATATAGATATTGGTGTGGGTGAGTCTGAACCAGCTGCAGAAGAAGAAGACAATGTCGAGGTAGATTCACATGAGTCTGAACCAGCTGCACAAGAAGAAAACAACGATGAGTTTGTGGATGTTGAAGTTGGTGAGGATAGGTCTGGTCATTTTCGAGAATCTGTCCTTGAAGATGGGAATGTAAATTATGATTCTGGTGAGGACAATGGCTATTATATGTGGCACGATGATCACATTCCTGATCCTTTATCAGATGATGATCGTGAAGAGGAAGAAGAAGGCAGGCAATTCAACTACGGTGATGATGAGATTTTGGCGTTAGGGAAGACATTCAAAAACTCAGAGTCATTTAAAAATGCAGTTCTCAGGTATTCTCTAAAGACAGAGTATGATATCAAGTTCTATAAGTCATCATCTGATAGGCTTGGTGGAAAGTGCACAGATCGTAAAAAAAGAGAACTGTCCTTGGAGAGTATACTGCTCATTTGAGAGAGGTACAAACAATTTGACGGTCAAAGTGTTCATCAATTAACATATTTGTGTAAGATCTGGTTACACAAAGCTTTTGAATAGTGGGAATATTGCACAACTGTATGAGGAAAGGCTTAGAGTTAATCCTAAAATCAGGTCAATAGAGATGGTTGCTGAGATAAAGAGAGAGTATAATATGATTGTGAATGAGGAGCAGTGTAGAAGAGCAAAGTTATTGCTTTGAGCCAAGCGGAAAGCTGTTCATGAAGCTCATTTTGCAAGACTTTGGGATTACTAAGAAGAGGTACTTAGATCAAATATGGGATCAACGATGGAGATTGAGACCATTCCCGGGCCAACTCCTGGAAGTATGCAAAGGTTTCACCGTCTTTATATTAATTTTGAAGCATTGAAGTCCTATTATTGGAAGCAGTTATGTAGATCCATCATTGGACTAGATGCTGCTTTCATGAAATGGGATGTCAACAGACAAATGCTAGCTGCAGTTAGTAGAGACAATAACAGGATCTTTCCGATTGCTTGGGCAGTGGTTGACGTAGAGGATAATCCTAATTGGTTGTGGTTTGTTCAACTTCTTAAAAAGAATTTGAGGCTTGAAGATGGAACCGACATTACAATAATCTCAGACAACCATAAGGTGAGTTTCAATTTCTTAATTTCTTTAAAGTTATTGGTTTAACAACACTTTAATCATTTCTGAATGCTTTGTATGATAGGGTTTGCTAAATGCGGTTCATGTGGAGCTTCCGAAAGCTGAACATCAAATCTGGGCTAGGCACATTCTGGAAAATTGGAAGAAAACAAACAAAGACATAGAGCTTGAACGGCTATTTTGGAAGATAACACGGAGTTACACACCAACAGCCTATCTGGAAAACTTAGAAGCTCTGAAGAAGTACAATGAAGGGGAGTTTGATGCGCTTAAAGCTACTGGCCCAGAAACATGGTCGCGGGCTTTCTTCAAGCTTGGATCCTGTTGCAACGACAACCTAAACAACCTGTCTGAATCGTTTAGCCGAAGTGTTAGAGAGTCAAGGAGGAAGCCACTTCTTGATATGTTAACAGAGGTAAAGAGAAAAACCATGGTGAGGAATGCAAAGAGGACTGTTTTAACTAACAGGTGGAAGAAAAGGTTCACACCAAGAGCGGACAAAGAGATTGAACTTAATAGGCAGAAGGCTTGTGAATGCAATAGATGTATGACCACAGGACATATACATGAGATAGAGTACCATGATGATGTTTGTAGCGTTAATATGGAGGAGAAAACGTGTGGTTGTGGCTACTGGCAGTTGAATGGGTTGCCTTGTATGCATGCTATGTGTGTCATCACAACAACAAGGTTAGATCTCAATGATTATGTCTCTAGTTACTACTTGACTTTGAATTGGCGCCGATTGTATGCTAGTGGTATGACACCGGTACAAGAAATGAAGCTGTGGCCACGGTTAGGTCGGTTACCTATTCTACCACCACCTTCGAGATTCAACCGTGGGAGGCCTAATGGTTATGCAAGAGAAAGAGGACCTCATGAGTCTGCTTCTAATCCAAACAAGTTAACACGACATGGTCGCGTATTTACATGCTCGAATTGTAAGAAAGAGGGCCATACTAAGACACGATGTTCTAATCAAACTGTAGTTCCTCCACCAAAACGACCAAGAGGTCGTCCAAGGAAATATCAAGTTTGGATTTAATTATGGTGCTTGATTTGTAGTTGTACATGCTTAAATTTGTGGAATTATGGTGCTTGATTTCTAGTTCTGTAGTTTGGCTTGTTGAATGGTTAGGAATTAAAATGGTAAATGTGTACTTTGGCTTGTTGCAGGGAGAGTCATCTCGGTCATAGGTGAACAAGCTTCTCGAACTGGTCTTTCTCAAGGTGGATCATCGCAAGTAGGAGCTTCACAATCATCGCAAGGAAGATTTGGGGTAGGAGCTTCACAATCATCACAAGGAAGATTTGGGTTCTCTTGTTAGTTCTCTCAGCTTTAGCTTTGATGTAAGAGATGTAAGAGATGTGAGAATTTTTTTTTAGACTCTTCTCTACATCTCTCGGCTTATGTATTGGTTTAAAACTTTGTTTAGACGCTTGTTTCGACTCTTCTCTACATCGCTCTCGGCTTATGTATTGGTTTTCTCTTGTTTCAAAGTTGTTTAGACGGTTTACAACTTCTTGTTTCAGACTCTTCTCTTATCTTATATATGATTCTTGTATCGGTTTAAAACTTCTTGCATAAATTTACAGTTTCTGCTATGATTTTTCTTGTCTTGTTTAGGATTAAATCTGTTAGTTGAGTATGAAAAGGATTTTGCTATGTCTGCTATTGAGTTGCATCTGTTCTTTTTTTTCCCGATTTAAGAAGAAGAACATAGTGAAGATAAGCGCATACATACCACATGACAAATAGGATCTGAAATGAACTCTTACATAACTCTTACATTGTTGAAATGCTTAAAACCATATCTCTTACATTTTCTAACAAACTCATACATCATCAAATAGGCTCATAGATACCAAACTCCCACACAAAGAACAAGAACCATGAAACCAATTACATACCAAACATAAGAGTCTTCTCTTCACCTCCATGAAACACGAAGTGGTAGATGACAATAACAGCCAACACGCCCACACAAAGAACAAGAACCATGTTCATTCTCTTGAATTTTGCAAGCTTGTTCTTGCATAGCTGGACCTCTTCTTCTTTCGCAAAGGATGGGTTAGAGATTTAGGAATTTTGGGTTTAATTCTAATAATCGCGTTCAGCGATTGATTAAAGGAGTAACGACATTCGTTTACTGTTTAACATCTGACTTTTTTAATCCCAAATTTGCACGGTCAACTCTAAATTGAAGGATAATTGTGCGCGAGTTCAATTTGGGTATTAAACCTGCACATTTTTTGTAATCTACTATATTAAAGGAGTCTTTTAGGAAAAAAAACCTTTTGTGATGTGTTAAATTATAATTTGTGCCACTGAATATTAATTATTTTCTTATAATTCACTAAGGATAATTATGGAAGAGAATATTTTCTCCACTAAACATGTTTCCAAACAATACAACTATTAAACATGTATCCAAACAACTTAAAAATAATGGGTCTCACATTTCTAATTAATTAAAAACGAAAATAAAAGTAAAATCATATATCTTAAGTTATTATATCAAATGATAAATATAAGTAAATAATATATGAGATAAACTTAATTTAATAAATTATAAAATCAATTTTTAGTAAACATGCTTATAAAACAACATAATTAAATATAATTTTGAACATATTTCAATAATAAAATAATAAAAAGCTTATATATAAACTAAATTATAATATTAATAACTTGGAAAAGTTAAATTTTAAAAATTACATCAATATATTTTCAACTTAATAAAATGAAAGTATTGAAAATAAGTTTATACTAGAACCGGACCCGCGCGTCGGCGAACAGGATATGATTAATATTTTTTCAATGAAATACATAATTTTATGATCTTTTTTTTCCATTTTTGTGATATAATTAGAATTTATAAAATTATTAAAAGTAAACAATTACATAAAGTTGTGGTGTGTATTATTTTATGAGTTTTTTTTATGGCTCGATTAGAAATTTAGAGAAATAAAGTAGTTTTACAAAGCAAAAAAGTTATGACTTACATCAATGTGAAAGAGAGTATGATTATATAATATATCTATCCATATATATATATATACATATATATAGTTTTAACTATATTAATAAATGAATATTATAGTTTGAGAAAATTGGCAGACCCATTATATATAGATTTGAATGTAATTTAACATTTATATAAAAAAATATGCTAACCCATTAATTCATTAGTTTTTTTTATTAATGTCATAAAATCAAAACATATTAATAAAATATCTTAACCAACATTATTGTTATTTAAATATTTTAATAATAGAAACTGTTAAAACCCTATAATTATATGTTTAAAAAATTAACGTGTCTCACTATATCATTGAATAATCTAATATATATATAGACTTAATTTTAATATTTTCATTTTATCAAATTAAAATATAATAATCTAATTTAAGAATTTTATTTATCATGATAAAAGTTTCCTTTTTACGCCCCCTGCCGCCACACGAGAGGGACATGGGGGCGTTCAAGACTAAACAAGTTCGAACCAATTGAATACTTGTGTCAATATCGTCACTATCATCAATATCGATATCATCAATAAAAAAACGAAAATAAACTTCATCGATATCATCGATCTCATAAGTATCATACCAAATCCCATCAATCGCGTAGGATTTTCGGTTAGGAACTATGGTCCGAGTTGACTCGGGGAAAATTTTCTATTTTATAAATTATATTTTATTAATATTATATTTGAATATAACACATGGATAAAGATATTTTGATTTTTTGTTTTTATATATATTTTTTTAGATAAAGATATATTTTTGTAAGTCATAATTTGAGAAGTGTTGCTAATTTTATTTTGAAATGACTACAATAATTTAATTTATATTAATTTAATATTTACAGTATGATTATATAATATATCTACCGATTTATATAGATATATATATAGTTTTAACTAATTTAATATACGAATATTATAGTCTGAGAAAATTGACAAACCCATTATATATAGATTTGAATGTAATTTCACATTTATAAAAAAAATATGCTAAACCGTTAATTTATTAGTTAGTTTTAATTTCATAGAATCAAAACAGATTAATTAAATATCTTAACCCATATTATGGTTATTTAAAATTAATCTGTCTCACTATATCATTGAATAATCTAATATATATATAGTCTTAGTTTTAATATTTTCATTTTATCAAGTTAAAATATATCAATCTAATTTAAGAATTTTATTTTCCAAGTAAAAAGTTTATATTTTATAAATTATAATTTTATTAATATTATATTTGAATTATTTATGTATGTTTCTATTTTTTAATAATTGAAGTATGTTCAAAAACATATTTATTTATTTTGATTTTGTGATTTATAAAAATCACTGATGTGTTATATTATTTTCTTATATTTATTATTTGATTTAATAATTTAATATGTATGATTTTATTTTATTTTCGTTTTTAATTAGTAAGGAAGTAGGACCCATTAGCTTATATTGTTTGCATACTTATTTAAAAGAGATAATGTTAATTTTCATAATATTAGGTAAGACAAAAAATATTATTAGCTAATGAATATGTCTAAACAACCTTTTATAATTAGATGTTTCTTCTCTTAATAGTATATATATATATATATTCAATTATATAGTGATAAATGTTAAGATTTTTTTTTTTTAATTCATTAACATATCTAAAATATTTAAATAATTAGAAGATGAATTAAGATAATCAATTATCATGTCTTGACTATAAAAATATTTAAAATACTAATAAATTAATGGATTAGCCTATTTTTAATAGATATAAAATTACTTTTAAATATATAAATGGGTCTATAAACTTTTGCAAATTATAATATTAGTATATTAACATAATAGAAACTATCCATATGGAAAAAAATATATATACATACATATATAAATAAATAAATATATTATGTAATCATACTATAAATATAGATTTAACTTTAATGTATATATGATGACAAAAAATCGGATTTGATATCAGAAATTTTCAATAAGAGAACACTTCAGAATATCTGGTTACAATTTATTTAATATCAGAGATTCTGTCATTAAATCTAGAGAAAATTTGGGAAAATACCTTAATAAGAATTTTTGTTTTGAAAAATACTTTAGTTTTTTTGGATTTTGAAAACTACACTTTTTCTGAAATGAAATGACTAAATTATCATAGAATGGAATTTATAATTAAGTTAAATAAAATGAATTTTAAATAATAAAAAGTAGAAAAATTAAAATTTTATTTTGATTTTGTTTCATATAAAATGATAAAAGTTCTTTTATTATTTTTTATAAATATTAATTTCTCTTTTTTCCTGAACCAAAATATTATTTATAACCTTGATCCATACATGGTGATTAATTAGATTTTATAATCTTAATATTTTTTTATCACAAAACTTTATTTCAAAATTATTGTCAATCGTTTGATGAAGTTAGATTATAAGTGGGATATTAAAGTTTTTTATATAAGGTTTTAAAAATAATTCCGTTTGTTTAGATATAAAATTTTAAATTTTAAATATACTAATCCATTTCAAAATTAATAATTTTAAATAATTAATATAATTTTTTATATCGGTAACAAAAATAAAATATTAATCTTAACAATATTATTTTTGAATATTATTTTTAATTTATAATGATCTAATAATGTTTTGTTTAAATATGTTCAAAATACTCTTTTAACATATAAAGAGTGTATTTTACAAATTTCAAAAAAACTGGGGTATTTTTCAAATATTAATTCTTAAATAAGGCATTTTGCAAAATCTCCCTTAAATCTAATATATTGATTACATATGATTATATGAATAAGAAAATAATTTCAGCAACAAGTATTTTTGCATATTTTCATTTTCTTAAAAAATTAAAAATTCACTATTAATTGTGAAAATACTAAAATAATTTATTAAATTAAATTTTGATATATAAAACGAGAAATAAAAATCCTATAATATATATTTCGTAAGTATAGTTAAATTATTAAATCAAATGGTAAATATAAATAAAATAACTTAGTACAAAATTTATTTTAAATTAGCAATTAGAGAGAAATACTTTTAGTTAAATAAATTTTAAATATTATAAATTACTCAATACTTATGTTATTTGATAATATGATGGACGAGTTGTGATTAATATTTTTTACGAAATGATGTTTATTGCAGCGTTAATTATCAAACATGCAAATTATTTAGACCAGTGCATAATGAGTTTAAAAAAAGGGAAACAAACTAATTATTTTTTTCGCTAACGGGTTAAAACATTGTAAACTATATGATACATCTATATTTAAAAAAAAAAAAAAGAGGAATACCCTCAAATAGCACACTTACATGTTTTTGTCACAAAAATAGCACAATAGGGTGAAAATGTCAATAATAGCACATTTTAATCATTTTTAAATGTATTACACTAATGAATTTATGTTCACAAATCATTAATTAGGGTTTAGATTTTATGGTAGAGGATTTAGGATTACAAGATGGAGAAAAAACAAATGAGAAATAATGGTATAATAGTTTTTTTTTTCTTTAATTAATGCTATTTTGTCATTTTTACTCTGATGTGCTATTTTTGCGACAAAAACATGAAAGTGTGCCATTTTTGAGAATTGCCCAAAAACAACAGTTAACACATCTAAAAATTTTAATTATATAAATATATTATTTAAAATAAATAAATATTAGATTTTAAAAAAAAATTAGAAAATTAAAAACTTAAAATATATAAATTCTTTCTATTAAATTAAAATTTTATCACAAATATATTTCTACGTTTTTGAAGGGCGGATCAAAATCTTGAGGAAATTTTAAATAAGATTTAGGGAAAAATGTTTGGACTACTTTAAAAAAAAAAGCCTATTACTTTGTAATAATGGCTGCATTTAAAAGAATGTACAAAAACATTATGATTAGTATATTCCATAAAATATGAAGTTATTTGTAACACCCGTCCCCTCGACACTCGAGAACGGCGTGCCACTAACCACATCTCTAAGTCCAATACCCCACTCTACAGTGTCTCATAACCCAACTACCTCAATGCTATATGTACATGATAAAATACGGAGAAAACGTGAAAAATCCCAAAGAAGCACCGTATCGTCAAAGCGTAAAAATACTTGTCTGTCTCACCTGAAAAACTGGAAAGGGAAGAAAGAGGGGTGAGTAACAGGGGAGTCACTCAGTGAGGTATGGGATGCTAATCACAAAAAACGTAAATCTGACCATAGCACGCCATATATAGAAAATAGACTAAACATGCACAATCACGGTACCTAAAGTACCCAAAGAAACACAATGTCCTAGGCCAGATCCTGTGACCAGTCTTATGGGATAGTGCCCAATACACCGCCCGTAGACGATTTATCGATCTGCCTGAGGTACCTGACAACCGATCGACGCAATTGCCCATACCCCGCCTCAAACAACACGCGACGCAAGTACAGAAGTCACGTCTTTGTACCCCCGCAATCCCTAACGACCCACATGGTCAACTAATCCTAGTTCTAACATGAATAAAATAATCAATTAACAATTTAATGCATAGTCAATGGGTTGAATCATCTATTATTCCGATTTACAAATAATCCTAAAAAGATCTAGCATAGAAACGGAACACATTTAATACTAAATCCTATCTACGGCGCTTTTTGATGAAAAATACGATATTCTGTAGAAAGCCCTCACCTTAGCAAAAAATGGAGTATATCTGCTTCCTCTGCTCTCCAGATGCTTAAACGAACGCTAAATCTGAAATCAGGACGAAATTTCGAGTGAGAACGGCTTTCGAACGGCGAAAAACGGTTAACGGGTCAAACTGGTCAAAGTCAACGGTCAACGGTCAGAAAGTCAACAGTCAACGGTCAACCCAGTCAAAGTCAACGGTCTGACCAGGTCAAAATCAAACCGCGACTAAACCGGATTAAACCGGATCGAGCAAGACTAAACCGGACTCAATTGATTTAAACCAGAAATTGAACCAAACCGAAATCAAATTGAATTAAACTAATCGAACAGTACCAAACCGAAATCGAACCGGCCGGTTAAGCCAAACCGGACTCAAACCGGTCGACCGAGTTGACTCAGTGAGTCGCCGGCGAGTCACCGAGTCACCGGCGAGTCACGGCGGCGACCGGCGGCGGCGGAGCTTCACCGGAAAGTCACCGGCGGCGACGGCGGTGGTGTCGGCGGTGGTGGCGCGTGAGAGCCACGTGCGGCTCTCTCGACGGCGCGTGTCGCGCGTGTGCTTCACGCGCCGAACTTCCGGTGGCGCGTGACGGCGCGTCCGGCGGCGGCAACGGCTGAGCTTCTTGGCGTGGCTTCGTCTCGTCGTTCTGAACACGGTGGTGGCCTTAGATTTTCGAGAAACGCGACGGTTAGAGAGTTACGATCGATCGAAAATCCGACCAATAAGGAATCAAATCGGAAAACGGTTTTCCGGTTACCTGAGTCGCGGATGACGGTGGAGGAGAGAGCAAACATGTTTTCTTCTTCTTCTACTTCTTCCTCCTCTGCTTCTTCTTCTCCCTTCTTCTTCTCTTTCTCTCTCTCTCTCTCTCTCTCTCTCTCTCTCTGGTCACGGTGGAAGGGTGAAAGAAGGGGGAATCACTCAAATATATCAATCAAAAGAAATGGGAGGTGGGGTTGCTTTTAGTTGGTGAAGATGATTAAAGGAAGGGTGATGGTGAAAAAGGAGAGATGGGGTGGTGGGAAAAAAAAAATGGGTCGTTACAATTCTTCCCCAATAACGAGGAATTCGTCCTCGAATTCAGGTCTTGAGCCGGCTGCTCGACATCTTTTCGCTGGTCTGGATAATCGGATATCATCTGAGACTCTAGCTCCCAAGTCTCTTCCTGAATGCCGTCTCTCTCCCAACTAACTCTGACCATCGGTAGCGCTTTCCCCTGAACCACTCTATCTCGGCGCTCTAGGACTGACACTGGCTGAATAACTGCAGTCAAATCTCTCCTGATGTCACTAGGTGGCTGCTGTAGAATGAACTCTGGCTCCTGAACGACTTTCCTCAGAACTGACACATAAAACACATCGTGAAACCCAGCCAACTCTGTTGATAGTGCTAAGCGGTATGCTACTGCCCCAATCCGCTCGATGATAGGATACGAATCCATATATCTCGGCTTAAGCTTCTTCAGCTTCCGGGTCTCAGAACCTCCCTGAAATGTTCTCATCTTAAGATATACCAGGTTGCCTACCTCAAACTTTAGATCTCTCCGACGCTTATCTGCGTAGCTCTTCTGGCGATCATGAGCTTCTTTAAGCCGTCTCTGGAGCATTTCCACTTGCTTAACTGTCTCTTGAACCAATGATGGTGCAATACCTCGGCGCTCTCCCACCTCTGTCCAACAAAGTGGGGTATGGCACAGTATACCATAAAGAGCCTCATACAGTGTCATCTCAATGCTCGAATGAAAATTGTTGTTGTACGCGAACTCTGCCAGCGGTAGGTACTTAACCCAGCTTCCCTTCCAGTCCAAAACACAAGCCCTGAGCATATCCTCGAGTGTCTGAATAGTCCTCTCAGACTGACCATATGTCTGCGGATGATAGGCCGTACTCAGATGGACCTTAGTCCCCAATGGCTTCTGAAAGGCTTGCAAAACGGCGATGTGAACTTCAGATCAAAATCCGATACTATACAAACTGGTATTTCATGCAATCTCACAATCTCAGCAATGTATCTCTGTTCTAGCTGCTCTGCTCCGTCTGTTTTTCTTAATCGCTAAGAAGTGAGCTGATTTGGTGAGTCGATCAACAATAACCCCGATAGAATTTCTCCCGCCAACTGTCTTCGGTAATCCGGTGATGAAGTCCATTGTCACCATGTCCAATTTCCACTTGGATAGTGGAAGATTCTGCCGTAATCCACTCGGTACCCGATGCTCTGCCTTAACCAACTGATAAGTCTGACAACACTACACAAAAGTAGCCACGTCCTTATTCATGCCGGTCCATTGATTATATCGCCCGATACATCTTATTACTTCCTGGATGAATGGAAAAATGAGAATAATGCGCCTGCTAGAGAGTCTTCTTTGTCAACTGAGTCTCAGTCTCACATACGTCCTCCTTAATTTCTTCTTCCCTCAACAGACTCTTACCATCGAGTCACATCTCCTAAACTTTTGTTTCTTTGATGCCCTGGAACCGCCACTGGTTGGCTGATATGCTCAAATTTACCCCAGAGCTACTCTTTCAAATTAAGAGATCGACTGTAGTACTTAGGGATCGATTTCCACAGAGACTCAAGATTCGCACAATAGATTAAAGTATTCGAATTAAGCTAAACGAGAATGAATGTAATTAAAAGACAGAAAAGCAACTAAAATCGGTTTTAAGATCAGATGGGAGAAACGTCAGGCTCAGGGAATTCTCAGGAAATCAGGAATGCAAGCTAATCAGTAAATCAGGATTCTGCTATGTTCTAGAACTCGAAACACAATATTCAAATCAATCAACTCTCGTTGCAGAGATTTCTATGTCTAGATCCTAAAATTCCAAATCTCTTTGCAAATTCACAGGCTCAGACATGCATTAAATTCAAGTTCGATATGTTCACAAAATACCTAAACCAAATCTCTTTGCGAATAGTTATTTTGCTCATCTAAGGTTCTTTCTAGCTAATTAACCAACTTTCGTTGCGAGAATCAACCTATGATCAATAATCTAACTCGTCAGTTCAGATCAAGCATTAATCACAACCTAGATGAAGAACTAGTGTTCCAGAATCCTTAAATAACCAATCAACTTAGCAATCCATGAAATCCCTAATGAGAAAACCTAAACCTAACTAGCAAACTACTCAGACATGGAGATTGAAACAATAAACATGTTTGAATAAGATTGCATAAAAGAAATAAGAATAGAGATTAAAGGAGTTCTGAATCTTCTCTGAAGGAGTCTGAATTCTTCTCTCCAAAACTCTAGCTTAGAATAATGATTAGGTCTAAACAATGACCTTAAAAACCCATAAAAATAGTCTAAGAATATGGAAAACACGTTTGGCACTTAATTGTAAATATTAGGAGCTTCAAGGATCTGTTTGCAACTCTGCAAAGCCTGGAAAACGCGTCTCGAAATTGCCGTCAGGAATTGGTGTCGACCGACACCAGGTGTGGTGTCGATCGACACCATCTCTAAATTTTGCCTCCGAGTTGAAATCTTCAGCACAACTTCCTACTTAACTCCAGAATGATCCATAATCTCCAATAAGCTCCAAACGTACCTAAACCTGCAAATGACTCTAAAAGACTCCAAAAACACTAAAAAGACTCTCTATATACAACTTATATCATGGCTAAAAACACTAAAAACCATGATATATCAACTCCCCCAGACTTAGCTTTTGCTTGCCCTCAAGCAAAACAGAAGACTAGACCTGTGAAAGAGGTTTGAAAACATAGGAACTCACTTAATCTTTAGAACACTGAATCAACCAACACCAGAGTAAAACCACATCAAACAGTACCAACTTTAGTTAGAAACTCTAGTAATTTTCCGCAGACTTACTAACCATCCAGATTCCAAACCACAACCCATAAGAGTAATCTAAAATCCCCATTGCTGACCTTATTTAGTTTTAAGTGCAGTCTCATCGAGGGAATATCGATCTAAGGACACATGGACTCTTACTTACCCAAGTACTGATTTATTGAACAGTCTGCTTCTAGTTTCCTTTCTCCCTCTTTTCTCGCTTCCAATCAGTCGATTTTTCCCTACTAGGGTATCATTTTATTTTTTTTATCGACTGATTGTTCTCTTTCTTTTTTTAGACAAGTTTCCAATGATTCAACTTCTCATATCACTTCTTTTCAAAGCTATGACTCTTTTTCATTCTTTTTTTTAGAGACACTGAAGGGAAGAGAGAGGGAAACCATAATCACAGACTAATCCTATCAGACCTAAGCAAGGAATTCGATTCAAAGTATACCAAGCCCCAAGATGAGAAAAATTAAGTTCATTATATCTAGGCCAGCTCTGGATCATCTAAATACTCAACAATATGGGGATAATGGAAGATCAATTTACCTTTGGAATTTCCTGTTGGTAGAAACTGCTGTCAATGGCTGTAAGAATGGTCACTAAAGAGGTAGCTAAGACAGTTTATTCCAAGTAAAGTTCATTGTTCCCCACAAGCTTTTGACTCAATAAAAAAATAATTTTTGACACAAAAGACTCTCAAAAGAAAAAGAAAACCAAAGTTAGTAACCACCTCCCCCAGACTTGAATAACACTGTCCCCAGTGTTAACAGGCATGAGTTTGGTCAAAAGAAAATAATTAGAATAGAAAAGGTTAGGATCGGAGACGCTTACCTGCAGTCGCGATTGGTGTCGACCGACACCAACGAGTAGTGTCGATCGACACTGGTCTGGTCACGATCCCCTTTTTTTTTAAACAAGAAAAACAAAACTAAAAATTAGCAAAAATCAAACGAAATCCAAAGAAAACTCCTACCTAATAGTGGGTTGCCTCCCACTCAGCGCTTATTTTCAGTCATTAGCTTGACTATGTTGGGGATTAAGCATCTGGTGGATCAGAGAGTGGGAGCGAATGCCTCTGAGAAGAGCATCTCATCATCCAAGGTGGTGTATAGGCAGTTTGTGAATGAGATCGACCAAGGAATGAAGGAACAGCAGCAGGGTGAGACTTAGTTCTGGGTGGTACACTCCTTTTTCCTGCAGAATCATCAAAAGAAGAAACAAGCGCTCTACGATAATCTCGTGGCTTGTTTAACTGTGAGACAGCTTTTGCACTTTGAAAATTCTTAATGATGATATCAGGAGGTTTAGAATTAGGAACAGGAAGTGCATACCTTTGCTCTATTGGAGGTGAGTGAGGTGCGAGATGTAGAGTTTTCTGTTTAACAATAGTTGATGGGTCTTTTGGACTAGAAAACTTCTGAAAACTCTGAGTTTTAGGCGTCACTGGCTTGGCCTGTGGAGGGTGTCGATCGACACCAACAGTGGTGTCGATCGACACTGAACCTGAAACTCGGGACTCTGCACTTTTTCTGCAATTCAACTCTGCAATCCGTGTCTCCATCACAAAAACATCATCCTCCATCAACTTGTCTTTAAGTGGACCCTTATCTTCGACCCTTGCCCTAAAAAGATGATCTCCACTCCAATCTTCAAGCCCAGCAGCTTGCTTAGAAATCTCAACCAATTCCTCTTGAACAATCAGCTTGTTCACTTGCTCAGTAGCCTCCAGCTCCTTGACATACCCAGCAGTAATGTCATCTGGCTCCTCATCCATGGCAACCTCTACAGAAAAGGTTTGACCATCAATGGTAGGTTTTCTCCTCAGCTTCTCCATGTCAAAGTTCATGACCTTATCTCCCAAATCAAGCTCTATCTGCCCTTCTCTGACATCAATAATAGCACCTGCTGTAGCTAAGAATGATCTTCCCAGAAGAAGAGGATCCTGAGGTTCTTCACCATATTCCAAAACCGCAAAGTCTGTGGGGATAGTGCATCCTGCAATCTGAAGTGGAACATCCTCTAAAACACCTTCTGGAATCCTCTTGGAACGATCAGCAAGGACAAGATGAATCCTTGTAGGCTTGAAGTCAGTCAACCCAAGTCTCACAGCAACAGAATATGGCATTAGGTTAATGCTTGAGCCAATGTCACAGAGAGAGTGTGGAAATCTTCCTGTTGAGATAGTGCAGTCGAGCACAAAACTCCCTGGGTCAGGTAACTTCTTTGGAATCCTACTCTGAATCATAGCACTGACCTGTTCAGACACTCTCACCTTCCTCTCTTTCCTTGATACTGTCTTTTGCAAGAGGATTGCACTAATGTCCTTTGTGAGCAACGCTGCTTCCTCAGGACTTATACCATTCACAACCATCCTCTTAACATACCTCTTAATTGGAGATGAAAGCTTGACTGCATCAACTAATGGTATCTCAATCAACACTTTATCCATGATTGCCTTGCATCTGATCTCTTCCAACTCTTGTTTAGACAGTTTGGGCTTCGGGTAAGGTATCTTAGGTTTATAGACCCTCTCTTCGATGGGTGATGGGGTTTTAAGACGATCAGCACGCTCTTCTGACGGCAATTGAAAATTACACGATTGGTGTCGATCGACACCCCCATCTGGTGTCGATCGACACTCAAAACTTGTGTCGACTGCGATCGACAAAGGTCCGTCATGACTCGAAAAATCGCGATTTTTCACTGATGTCGACCGACACCCCTCAATAGTGTCGACCGACACCACTTTGGTGTCGATCGGGTCGGTCGACAAACGTCCGTCGGGAGTCAAAATTTCGAGATTTTTGGTTGGTGTCGATCGACACCCCCATCTGGTGTCGATCGACACCAAGTCTGTGACTCCAAAATCTGCATCAAACTCTGCAGTACCCACGAATTTTTCTTCTTCTCTCACCATGATGGCATTGACATGATGTCTTGGGTTTGAATCAGTCTTTCCAGGAAGAAATCCTTCTTGCCTTTTTATGGAATCTGCAGTTTGAGCAACCTGAATATCCAACTTCTTGACATGGGTGCTTAAAGCTTCAAATTTCTCATTCAGGTCTGTGTACATGGAATCCAGCTTTCCATTGAAGTCAACTGCCAATTTGTCTGACCTTCAAGAACTTGCTCTAGCATGCCCTCCAATTTGCTTGCTGAATTGGTGTAGGGATTGGTTGGTAAGAGAAGAGCCATATGTCCTTGTGAAGTTGTTGTTGCTCTGAGAAAAAGGCTTCTGGAACTGAGGTTGTTGAGTGAATCCAGAGGAATTCTGATTGCCTGTGAAGGCACTCCTCTGACCATAACCATTGAAAGCTTTCTGAAAACCTGTTCCACCAACATAGTTAACATCCTCTTCTTTAGAAGGTTCAAAGTTCTCAACCTTGCAGCAAATTGCACTTGCTTTTGGCCCACAAGAATGCTGTGAACAGAGTCTAGTTTTGCCTTTACTTCAGCCATTTGACTTCCATCCATTCCTCCAACTGCTTTCTTCCTCTCGAAGTCTGCATTCTTGGTACTATTGCTAGATACCAAGTTCTCAATCAGCTTTTTAGCTTCTGCTGGACTCCTAGTATTGAAGTTTCCTTCACTTGCAGCATCCAAAGCCATATGATATCTCCAATCAATTCCTCTGAAGAAAATACCCAGCAGCTGAACATCACTAAACCCATGATGGGGACAGTCCCTCTGATATGATCTGAACCTCAACCAAGCAACCTTTAATGCTTCAGTAGTTCCTTGAGAGAATGTAGAGATTTTTGTTCTCAGCTCTTCTGACCTTGCATCATCAAAGAAGTTGTTGAGGAAGCATTCTTGGTATCATACCAGGTGGTTAGAGAACCTGGTTCTCATTCTTCAGCCAATAAGCTGCATCCCCAGCAAGAGAGTATGGGAAGAGCTTGCACAACAGATAATCCTCTGAGACTCCATTGAGCTTAATGCTAGTCACCAAGTCTTCAAATTTTTCGATATGGTCCATTGGATGTTCATGAGGAAGACCATGAAGGGATGCTGACCCACAAGAGTGAAGTAGACAGGCTTCAGCTCAAAGTCGTTCCTTGGAATGGAGGAGGACGGATTGCAGACCTGTTTTCATAGAAAAGATCAGGCCTGTTAAAATCAGCAAGGGTCCTCCCTCTAGCAGCGTTCGCAGCATCTTGTACAAATGATATTTCCCTGATCATCAATCTGGTCGCCGTTTTCGTTGTAGGCATGACCCTCTTGGTCTCGTAAGACTCCAGCATCATCAGGTCGAATGATAATTCTCCGATTCATGTCTGCTGATCTTTTTGCCTTAAAGTTCGTTCGTTCTAACTCTAACAACTCCTGATTCGTAAGATTCAACAGATGAGCCTCTTTGTTGCTTCTGGTACTGCGAGAATGCATACACCTGAAACACAAGAGAAGAGAAAGAACGGATTAAAATAAACAAGAAAAAAAATGTTTAGACTAAATTCTATTCCAAATCTAATGGCGAATTCAATGAGTCCCCGGCAACGGCGCCAAAATTTGATATGCTCCAATTTACCCCAGAGCTACTCTTTCAAATTAAGAGATCGACTGTAGTACTTAGGGATCGATTTCCACAGAGACTCAAGATTCGCACAATAGATTAAAGTATTCGAATTAAGCTAAACGAGAATGAATGTAATTAAAAGACAGAAAAGCAACTAAAATCGGTTTTAAGATCAGATAGGAGAAACGTCAGGCTCAGGGAATTCTCAGGAAATCAGGAATGCAAGCTAATCAGTAAATCAGGATTCTGCTATGTTCTAGAACTCGAAACACAATATTCAAATCAATCAACTCTCGTTGCAGAGATTTCTATGTCTAGATCCTAAAATTCCAAATCTCTTTGCAAATTCAAAGGCTCAGACATGCATTAAATTCAAGTTCGATATGTTCACAAAATACCTAAACCAAATCTCTTTGCGAATAGTTATTTTGCTCATCTAAGGTTCTTTCTAGCTAATTAACCAACTTTCGTTGCGAGAATCAACCTATGATCAATAATCTAACTCGTCAGTTCAGATCAAGCATTAATCACAACCTAGATGAAGAACTAGTGTTCCAGAATCCTTAAATAACCAATCAACTTAGCAATCCATGAAATCCCTAATGAGAAAACCTAAACCTAACTAGCAAACTACTCAGACATGGAGATTGAAACAATAAACATGTTTGAATAAGATTGCATAAAAGAAATAAGAATAGAGATTAAAGGAGTTCTAATCTTCTCTGAAGGAGTCTGAATTCTTCTCTCCAAAACTCTAGCTTAGAATAATGATTAGTTCTAAACAATGACCTTAAAACCCATAAAATAGTCTAAGAATATGAAAACACGTTTGGCACTTAATTGTAAATATTAGGAGCTTCAAGGATCTGTTTGCAACTCTGCAAAGCCTGGAAACGCGTCTCGAAATTGCCGTCAGAATTGGTGTCGACCGACACCAGGTGTGGTGTCGATCGACACCATCTCTAATTTTGCCTCCGAGTTGAAATCTTCAGCACAACTTCCTACTTAACTCCAGAATGATCCATAATCTCCAAATAAGCTCCAAACGTACCTAAACCTGCAAATGACTCTAAAAGACTCCAAAAACACTAAAAAGACTCTTTATATACAACTTTATCGGCTAAAAACACTAAACTGTATATCAATAGAATTATTATCTTTTATGTGCCATGTATTCTATATTTATATTTTATTTTATTAATAATTTATACTATTATATTTTAAATATATAATTTTATTATTTTATTATATTTATTATATTAAATTTATATATATTTTATTTTATAAGTTATTAATTATTAGATTATTTATTATTTATTATTTATATTTTATTTTTATTATTTTTATTTTATTATTATTAGTTTGATATTATTTATTTGATATTTTTCTTTTATTTGTATATTACTTTACTTTATTTATTATTCGGTATTTATTAATTGTTATTTATAATTTTTGTTAATCATTAAAAAACTAAAAACCATGATTATCAGCAAAACCGCTAATTCTTTTCCTTTTTTTTTTTTAACACTTTGGCGACTGATTGTGGAAACGGCGCTGGCCTATAGATCTCCTGAATGCAATAACATAATTTAACGAAGATTCTCTCTGTTTTTTTGAATATCCTAGACAGGATACCCTTTCGGCTCTTGGAATATGCACTCTCGTTCCCAAACTATACTCAATGTCATGGTACCCGACCCATCCTTAAGGTCACCTCATGTGGTTTTAGCTTCATTAGTGCTAAGTCTCTGATAATTCAACTCCATTGAGTACAAACACATCCACTCGATGAATTCTTCAAGCTCATTGTTTAATTCGACTGGCTAACTCTGTTGACTCTCGGCTCAACACCATCCTAGGTGACAATACTCGACTATGCCCACATACGAAACTATAAAGTAGCTCCATATCCCATAGGGTATAAGCAGTCCCACCCAAGCGACATCGACCAACACAATACTAAAATCAATGATTTCCCACATAAACGACATACGCTTAAAACCACCAACTCAAATCCACAATCTCAATCCACAACGTCCAAAAGAACATCTCACTATCTCGGGTCCCCAATAACAATACTCGCGATAATAGTTTGGCGCTTGGGTGATGGCAGAAACAACCCTGGACTCCTTGCGAACAATCCCTGAAAATGAGATCATGCTAACCACAACTGAACAACTCGGTCTAACTGCTGGTGCTGTAATATAACTGGCAAACGACGCATCTACTAACATAGACTGGTAGTAACTTATGACACAATCCAACCATCTGCATGAAAACACTGAACACGCTCTCCCAACATGCTGACGGTAATAACGAAAACAACATTGTGGAAATCCTGACAGCTGCGACACATTGTTATATCCTAAATATGTCTTATCAAGCTTGACTGAGCCACCTTGAAGAAATATTGCTTCTCTTCTATCTCTGCCTCATGAACAAAAAGTCTTCTCAACCAATCGATTGGACTGGTGTAAACCCGTACGACATCACGGTTACAAGTATCCACTTGTTGTCATTCAAGAACCTCCTGAATAAATCCTTATTGGCTATGGAACTCCCAGAAAATCTTCAAAGACGACAAAACACTTACTCGTACTCCCTGATAATCCTAGTGCCTTGAGAAAGGTGCTTAAAAGCATTGGCATTCCTGTGTCTGGCTTCACGAGGAAAGAACGTCCTGTCGAACTCCATCTAGAGTGATTGTAGGTTAACTCATAACAGCTGCGACTACTCTCAACAACTCCCTTTTAACCAGATAAAGGCATCATCCCTCCGAAATTGAGTAGTTAAACTCAACTGAAAATATGCTGGACACTTCTTATGCTCCAAGTTACGATCTAGCTTCTTCCTCCAATTGTCTGTGGTGACAGTATCCACTGTTCTCCCAATCTGATCCAAACTGTTATCCTGCATCTTTCTAATTAGCTTCCTTTACGTGGGTCCCTCTCTGTCTCTGCCAGATATTGGCGGCGGCTCTGCTCCCTAAGCCTTAACCGATGGTGCATATGGTGGTGACGGTGGGACGGTGACGGATGCTTACTCTGCTTGCAGGGTGAACTGGCGAACAATCGACGGTACAGCTATCCGATCAGCTTCTTGTGTAGCTATCCAAGCGGCCTTTTATGCAATTGCTGCATGAACTCCTGAGAAACTTACCTAACTGTCTCTTGAGGAGTCTGACTGATGACATCCTGATTAATCTGCTGAACACTGATCTCTTCGGCATAATCTGTTGAACAACAAGCCGACAATCCGGCGCGAAACAACGACCTTCCTTGATGGCAACTGAAAACCTGTTTAAACTGAGGCTGAATTGAGACAAACTTAGAATAGATTAGTACTTGACAGATTAGGTGCTCCTTTGTTTTTTTTTTTTTTTTATAAATGCACAAAGTCCCCAGAATTTTTATTTTTTTAAACCGTTTAAAACCGAATATGCAATCATGCTTCCAACTACCCGTCTCCCGGGTCAGAACCGAGACGACATAACCTAGGTTCTGATACCAAAATGTAACACCCGTCCCCTCGACACTCGAGAACGGCGTGCCACTAACCACATCTCTAAATCCGAATATGCAATCATGCTTTCTACAATCCGTCTCCCGGGTCAGAACCGGGACGACGATAACCTAGGCTCTGATACCAAAATGTAACACCCGTCTCCCGACACTCGAGAACGGCGTGCCACTAACCACAATATAATATAATATCCCAATCTACAGTCTCTCATAACTCCACTACCTCAAATACTATATGTATATTATAAAATACGAGGAAAACGTAAAAATCCCAAAGAAGCACCGTATCGTCAAAGTGTAAAATACTTGTCCGTCTCACACTGAAAAACTGGAAAGGGAAGAAGGAGGGGTGAGTAACAGGGGAGTCACTCAGTGAGGTATGGGATGCTAATCAAGAAACATAAATCTGACCATAGCACGCCATATATGGAAATAGATTAACATGCACAATCACGGTACCTAAAGTACCCAACGAACAACCAACGTCCTATTACCAGATCCAGTGACCGGCGGCACCCTCCTACCCGGAGGACAACTTATGGATATGTGCCCACTACACCGCCCGTAGACGATTATCGACCTCGAAGGTACTGGAACAGCAGGTCGACTAATTCTGCCCAGCACCATCTCCTCAAACAACACGCGACGCAAGTACAAAGATAACGTCTCTGTACCCCCGCATCCCTAACGACCCACACATGGTCACTCATCCTAGCTCTAGCATGAATAAAATAATCAATTAACAATTTAATGCACAATCAATGGGTTGAATCATCTATTATTCCTAAGTCCGATTTACAAACAATCCTAAAAAGACTCTAGCATAGAAACGGAACACATTTAATACTAAATCCTATTTACGGCGCTTTTTGATGAAAAATACGATATTCTGCAGAAAGCCCTCACCTTAGCCAAGACGGATGATAATTGCGGCTTCTGAACTCTGGATGCTCAAACGGATGCAAAAACTGAAATCAGCACGAAAAATCGTGTGAGAACGGCCTTCGAACGACGAAACAAATAACTGGTCAGTTGGTCAAATCAACGGTCAAACCAGACCTAAACCAAACCGGACCGACACAATTACCCAAACCGGATTTAAACCCAACCGAATTCTTAAACCAATCTGAATTGATAAACTAATTAATTAAAATTAAACGGAAATAAACTAACTAAACCAGAATTAATTAATTAAACCTAAAATCTAATAAACTAAACCGGTTCAATCTAATTAAATCTAAATTAATCATGATGATGCGGCGGCGGATCTCACGTTCGATAACGGAGCTTGAGCAGGAGGCGGAAGCAGACGATGACGGAGCTGTTGATAATGCTGACGCGGGGGAGATCATGGTGAAGACAAGATCGGGGCAGACGAACAGATCGGAGATGGTGTGGAAGCGATGGCTTTGCTCCGCAAGCAACACATGTATCGTGAGTCGATCTCCTCGGGTTGGCTCGAGGCAGCTTGCGATGTCTCCGGTGGACCTCTCCGGTGATGGCTGGTGTAGAGGGAGCAACGGTGGCGGCTGGAGGAGACGTTGCGGAGCAGCTCCTCACACAAAGCGATGCAAAGGCGGGGAAGAACGACGGCGGGGAGAGGAACGTAACGGTGGAGAGGATTGATGACAAGTCGACGTCTCCTTCTCTTCTCTCTCTCTCTCCCTCTCTCTCTCTCTCTCTCTCTCTCTCTCTCTCTCTTCTTCTTCTTCTTCTTCTTCTTCTTCGATCTCAGACTGTCGGCAATACGTAGAGGGTGATATACAAGTACATACACACACACACGTTCACAAGATTGACAAAAGAGAGATGGGCCAAGTTGGGCAATTGGAATAAAAACAAATGGGCCACATAATTTAGTTTAGGGTCGTTACAGTTACTTTCACTTATCTAAATATTAGTATCTAAATATTAAATTATCAAATTTTAAATTTAATTTCACTTCATTTTAATTGCATTTATGTAATTTTTAACTTTTTGCTCTTTCTCTACTTTTCTTGTTTAAAACTACTTTCTTTCTCTCAATTTCTTATCAAACCATAAAAAAAAATATTAATATCAATGTAAATGTAAAATATCAATCTAAGATACTTATAATTCCCACCGCAACTTTAAAATATAGTGTTAATGTTTATTTTCAAATTTTTTGTTCTTTTCTCATACTTTTATAAATAATATTTATATTTTAGAAATTATAAATTTATAAACTTATATATTTAAATACAAAATTATATATAATCTTGCGTTCACACGCTGATCCGGTTATAGTTGGGGAATTAAATACCCATTTTCCTGGTTATTACGTGTCTAATTGGACTAACGGAAATGCCATCTTCCAAACTCTAATTATTATGATTCACATAAACGAGGTATTATTCGTCAATCGTTAACATATTTATTATACTTAGCTGGATGCAGTGTACATATAAGTAAGTGAATATAAGCATTTAGATAGTAATGTCTTTTAGCGATTAGTTATATATTATTTCAAAGTTGGTATGACTTTTCTTAGGTGGATGCAGTGTAATATATTTTTTTTTAATCAAAACTAGATTAATGTGCGCTTCAAGCCTAGAATTTATCAAAAGTCTTAAAAGCGAAGAAATAATTATAACAATATTTGAATTTACAAAATATTAGATTCATTATATACATATTTGTTGATACCGTTAATGTATAGACATGTTACTTTAAAATGAATTTTATGTATTTAATTTTAATATAATAGTTATATAAAAATAAATGATTATAATTAGTGATTATAATGTTATTTTCATGATAAAATTCTACAAAATTATATATAACAATAAAATACCTAATTAAAGGTCAATTTAAGATAATTATCTGGTTCGGATATTATAATTCTTTTTAGAATTATAATAAGATTAGTCGGGGGGAAATGTGAATGGGTTTGGTAGGAATGGGTCAGCTTCGGTCATCTCTCATTATCATTTTTGGTACATTTCACCCATCAAATGCAATAGACGTGGAGGAATGGCGCCCACTCCACATGATTTATACCAAAATGATGGATCATGAGTAGGACCACTTACATTAGCACTCAAATATATTGAAAACTCATCATTAAAAATGTACACGGTTTCTTATAAACTTATTATTCCCTCCGTTTTAACAATATGTCGTTTTTAAGATTTATTTTTGTTTTACAAAGAATGTCGTTTTATATTTCCAATGCAAATTTTAAATAAAAATCCAGTTTTAACCTTATTGTCTTAGTGTATTAGTTAGAGAGAAAAAATCTTTTATGTGTGAACAAGGGTAAAATAGAGTTTTTAATTAGTTTCTTAATATGTAAACGGAGAGAGTATTGTTTTTTTGGTACAGTTTTGTTGGAAGTGTCGAAAAAAATTTCTTTGAATTACTAAAAAGATATGTGACCCGAAGCTCATATCCCAAATCCGAACAACAACATGTAAATTAGTTATGTTCCAAATGTCACTCGAACCAACGACTTCTAAACATTTGCCTAAAAATCTTTGAACAAGAGAGAATTACTAAAATATTTTGAAAAGTTGATATTTACTAAACTAATGCTAATCTTCCATAACTACTAAAATAAAATTAGGAAATATTTTATCATTGACAAAAAACCGTAATAACTAAATTATCATTATAATTTCTGCTACTTAAATAAAAACACAATAAAAATAATAATAGTCTATCATCTAGTTACGGTAGACTTATGAAAAGTCAATAGACTTATTTGTGAAACGGTAGATTTATTTGTGAAACGATAGACAATTCATGTAGACTAATTTATTCGAAATAGTAGACGTATTTTCGTGTGGTAGATTTATTGGACCGTAGTGCTATATATACTTTTACATGGTAGACTTATTAGTAGAATGGTAGATATATCAATATGAATGAGAGATTTATTGTTATGTGTAGATCGACTAAATTTGGTATGATTGATTATTATCCAAGTGTTCGAAGGTGCCGAGCCATAATTTCCTCGCCCAGGAGAAGGTTTATCATCATTTTTATTATGTTGGTTAGGATTGAACCTTTTCAGGTGTTTATTCTCTCTTGGCTCAGGCTTTCGAATAGGGACTCCCATATTTTGTTTCACCGAGCGGTATTTCTTTGGGAAGCTTACCTTCTCCTCTCAGCTTCTATCCAACATCCGGCTCAAAACAAGGCGTCCTGGATCGTCAGGAGATAGTTTAGGAGGAGATCTTCACAAATTATAGATTTGTACCATATACCTTTTTTAATGTTGATATGGCTGCGCTGTGGGGTATTCCGGGTAGTTTTGACATTACGTTCTTAAGTTTCGCTATATATCGCCGTAATGGTTAATTCGGGCCTTGTGCTTGATTCCAAAGATCAACATCATAAATTTTCTTTTCTATGAACATTGAATATTGCTGGAAAAGAACAGTCAAGAGCTCGTTAAAACTTTCGATTGTTCCTAGTTCGAGCTAAGTAAACCAAACAAGACTGATCCAAAAAGGTTTTCAGAAAAGAGCTTACAATAGCTCACATCCTCCTCATGTTTCTCAAGTCAATGCAGCCTACAATACTTTGGATTGCCACCAGATGGTTTTGTGGATCGCCTTTCCCTTCATAAGTTGGCAGGCTCACCATTCAAGAATCCTTTATGAAAAGATTTGCTATGTGCGGGGTAAAAGGCGAACGATTTGTCTCCTCCATCATCTTATTGATCTATGGAGCCGAACTGATGGTTTGATGAACTTTTGATTTCCTCCTTCATTTCTAAACAGACTTTTCGTATTCCACCAATGGTAACTCACCATCTTTATGTTGTGTCATATTGCAGGCTTCTCCATAGATTTGTTGTTATGTTCACCGTTAATAGGGTTGTATTCATTGTTTGTACGATCGCCTGGGAGTGTGTTTATCGTTGGGGCTCGTACATCAGACGCTCTAGGTATGGCTCTGTGGATATGTGTGACGTTTCTTTCATGTAAAGTGTTTATTCGAGAAGACACGACATTTTGACCATCAGCCAAACTCGACTGAACATTTTGGAGATCATATATGGTTTTCTTCGGAACATTGAACTTGGCCGCCAAATCCGAATTGTTGTCGGTCAGTTGCTTGAGTGACTCAAATATAGCTTATCAGTCCATGATGGTTCGATTGCGTCGAAAAGACTTCTGAAATAGAAAGAAAAGTTAACATCCCGATTTCTTGTTTAATGGAAACGTATGGGTGAAAGGATAAAAGAATTGATTTGGCTACCTATGTCACAAAAATGCACTTACCTTTTCGGCTGCACATCCAGAGAAAAAATCCAGAGTTAAACGTGCTTGAGTTGAAGTAGTCAAAGGGTGGGTGACCTATCGGAAAATCAATCGCGGTATCGTATATATGAGTGAGGCCAAACTACAGGGAACGTTCATGTGGTGATTGCAGGGACAGTATATCATGACTTTCGAGCCTCCCGATAACGCACCGACTGTCAGACAGGAGTGGACAAGCCATGGGCCTAGGGCGAGGACATATGGGCTCATTGGTAGGGGCGTTGGGGCGTTATAAGTGGTATAAGAGACAGGTTAGCCGTCCCAGTGCTGACCTGGGAGGCGTTCAAGGACTGATCTTGGTGCGCAACGAGGACGTTGCGTTGTGTGAGTGTGAGCGAATTGTAACATCCCGATTTCGGGTATAATGAAAATGTATGTGGGAAGGTTAAAAGAATGATTTGGACACCTATGTCACCAAAGTACACTTACCTTTTCGGTTGCACATCCAGAGAGAACTCCAAAGTTAGCGTGTTTGAGCTGAAGCAGTCAAAGGATGAGTGACCTAGCGGAAGTCTTTACGGTACCGTGTGAGTGAGAACAGTCATATGGTGATTGTAGGGACAATATATCATGACTTTCGAGCCTCCCTATAACGCAACGACCGTTGGACTGGGTGGGAAGACACATGGGTCTAGTGAGAGGACGTGAGAGTTCACTGGTAGGAGCGGTTGAGGCGTTATAAAAATAAAAATCTAAAACCCCCCTCCTTCTAGCGCCAAAATGTGGATGCTGGATTCCATTATGTATCTTCGTATTGTTCAGAGAGATTTAACATGTACATTAAGATGTAATAGAATAAGAAGTACATATAAGATTAATTGTCAAAAGAATCTCATCTATGAGCAGTAGAAAAATGTGTGTATTATCCTTCGTTTGCCATGTACGATGTTTTATATTTTTATAGATATTCGCGTCTAATTCACATAATCAATACAATTATTCTCCTTGAAATGCAACCATTTTGATCACGTGATAAATCTTGTAATGCCTTCATTTAAGCTTTTCGAGCTATCCGTGTTTGTCTTACATTAATCTTTATATTCTGTACGAGCTCTCCAGTTTGAGATCTTTGGTTTGCTTTGATCGATTCCCGAGCTCCTTGGCTCTTCTTTTCGCCTCGAGTTACTTGGTTTGTCTTTCTGTTTAGAGCTCAACTAGGTTAACTTTAACCGTTGACTTCTTTATGATGATGTGTTACATGACATGGCATTTTCCTCTGGGATCTGAATCAGGAGTTCGGAGTCCGAACCAAGAGATCGAAATATGGATCCTCCCCAATTCAATCCTCACTTATTACCTCGTTTGACTTCTCCACCTGTCATTTTCAGATGAAAATTATTTAAATTTATTGTGAGATAGATAAGTAAGAGGGATTAACCCATTTCGTTATAACGCAGGTTAAAACTTGGTCAACACATTTCAGTTACAAAAACTTTAAAAGAAATATGAAGATCCAAAATTTAAACGACTACTACATTTTTATTTCTCATTAATCTTTATATAAAAATTATAAATTTGATTATATATGGGTATATATATATATTATATTTTTGTGTGCTAAATATACATTCCACTATATCGAAGTTAAAAAAGTTAAAGTCATATAAGACTTCAAAACATAAATTATTACACAGGCAGTTATTTGCATCATCTTCTAAAATCAGTTCAAAAAAATTAAATTCACGATGTAGTATTTAAGCAATTAAACATATTTGTAGTATTTTTCGGCTATTTTACTCCAGTACGAGTCTTTTGCCTTTTTTATCTTGACCTTGTCTCTTAATCGTATTAGTAAGACTCATTACACATGATACTAGTCTTGAGATTGCAATAATCTGATACCAACTAGTCTGCAACAGTGTCTTTGTAAATATAGTAGCCATACCCTAACACCAATATAAATCGTGAAAACTACCTTCAAAAAACTTTCTATATTGCAACTACTCCTTCTAGGCATGCCGCCAATAAAGGTGTGACTAATTATTCTCCATGGGAGTACGTCTTCTTTCATCTTGGCATTGCGTCTCAGTTTCATTTCAACAAACATATCCGACTCAGGGAACACAAGACATCATTGGGCATCCACCATTAGACGTATAACAGTTCCATATGAGAAGAGAGATAAAATCACTATCGGATCCCAATTCCACGGCCATGGCGATTTCGATCGAGGTTTTTGAATGACAAAAAAATTACTCCACACTCGAGCAGTGTATGTTTGCAGATTCAGATCTTCAACATGGGAAGAAAAACCTCCTGATTGTCGAAGGTTGATGAAGACACCAAAGGAAACACAAAAGAGCATTGCAATTTATTGAATTCCAATGCCATTTAGATATTCTTATATTATTCACCCAACTGCCACAAAATTCACTCAACGGACTAAAACCGATACAATTAATCCCGTAGAGTATGAGAATTCATATCGGACAAACGGTCTTTCGAAAGAAGGAAAAATAACGTTGTGATTGGTTATACCGACATGACATGAAAGCAGAAGAACCAAACCCCAAAAATCATTCCTAGAAGTGTCACCATTAAAATCTGCAAGTTATGATATGATTTGCTTCACGGGTTAACCAACATCGTCGATGTGATCTCGATCAAAAACACCATGTTCATAAGAAATGTATGAGCAAATTGGAACGTAAAGCACCATGGAATCATCACCACAGTAGTTGTAGACGCTTGCTTAACAACAATGCTGGAGATCCACAAAGATACAACGGAGAAGATGAAGGAACCGTCACAAAAATTTTGTGACTTTTTGTTCATTTTTATGGGATATTGTCGTTTTTATATAAATAACACAAAAATAGAAAAAAACAAAAAGTGAGTTGGCTCAATATCATCTGTTGACCATTTCATTAGTGAAATGACAATGGATAAATGATATTTGGGTGAAGCTAATTTCTTGGTTTCATTGTAGCCGGTTATACTCATATAGTTGAACTTATTGGCTATTAGTGAAGCTAATAAATATCTTCGTGTATTGTAAAAAAGATGTAGCTATTAAATTTTGTTTTTATTTTTAAATTTTTCCTGTCCCAGGCGGCGAGCATTTAATGTGTTGTCTTTCCTGGCAGCTTCACTTTGGCGACACAACAAATACAATAAGATATGAAAATATTAGAATTAGTCTAGAAAAAGATATTAAATGATTACTAAGTGATGTGGTATCAGTGAACTCAATTTTTTGATAACAATGCAGAAGTAGTTATATTATCCGCTTACCTTTACAAATAGAATTACACTATAACCTTGTTATCGAAAGTATTATCGATTAATTAAACCCATAATACTTTCACAAAACCCTATACCCTAAACTTTAAACCTTAAACCTTAAAATCCTAAACCTTAAACCATAAACTATAAACCCTAAACCCTTAACACTCAATACTAACCCAAACCCTTAACACTAAATACTAAACCCAATCATCAACACTCAATACTAAACACTAAACCCTCAACGCTCAATACTAAACCCAATTCTCAACACTCAATACTAAACCCTAAACCCTAAACACTCAATACTAAACCCTAAACCCTAAACACTCAATACTAAACACTAAACCCTCAACGCTCAATACTAAACCCGAACTCTAAACGCTCAATACTAAACCCTAAACCCTAAACACTCAATACTAAACCCAAACCCTCAACGCTCAATACTAAACCCAAACTCTAAACGCTCAATACTAAACCAAACTCTCAACGCTCAATACTAAACCCTAAACCTTAAACACTCAATACTAAACCCAAACCCTTAACACTAAATACTAAACCCTCAATCTGGAACTATAAACCTCAAACCTTAAACCCAAATCCCTAATCCCAAAACCCTCAACACTCAATACTAAATCCAAACTCTAAACGCTCAATACTAAACCCAAACTCTCAACACTCAATACTAAACCCTAAACCATAAACACTCAATACTAAACCCAAACCCTTAACACTAAATACTAAACCCTCAATCTTGAACTATAAACCTCAAACCTTAAACCCAAATCCTTAATCCCAAAAACCTCAACACTCAATACTAAACCCGAACTCTAAACGCTCAATACTAAACCCAAACTCTCAACACTCAATACTAAACCCAAATCATCAACACTCAATACTAAACCCGAATTGTAAACTTTCAATACTAAACTCAAACCCTGAACACCCAATACTAAACCCAAATTCTCAACACTCAATACTAAACACTAAACCCTCAACGCTCAATATCAATTATCGTTCAACAAGTATACAAATTATCATATACTTCGTGATTTGGAAGAATATCCGAGTTATCTACTTCCAACCTTTTTCTTTTCTCTTGAAGGCGATGCCATCAGGTTTTCTGTCAATATATATTTTAATATTTTATGATAAATTCATTAGATATTATTCTCAGTTTTTATTTTTAAATAGGGAGTTTTTGGTCAGTTCTATTGTCAACAGAGTAAATGTAGTTGTGATCGAATAGTTTCAATTCTGGAAAACTAATTTAAGTGTTCCTGGAGATCAATTCTCAGAAACATATTCGATTTGGTAAATAGAGTTTATATGAGATGTTGAGGAACGACTTTTGCTTTTGGGTAAAGTAGATATTGCAAATTGGGAATCAATTATTTGAAGGCTGGAATTAGCCATGACTAGGATTTGTTTTCCATAACATTCAAAAATAATTTATCATGAATAATGATTCATTCAATTTATTTCTGCAAGTATTGGCTCTAATACGATTATCTTAGGCTATGGACGCTAAGATGGGTGATCGTGTTGACGGGAAAGAAAGTACTCCTACAAAAGCTAATAGTATTCAGTACTAGTAATAAAAATAAAAGGGTAGAAGAAGTACGACGGATGTCAAAGTTGACGCGAGGAGAAAGAATCTGAAAGAAAAATAATGAAGTTGAAAAATTGCTACAAATCGCATTTGTTTTCTCGCCAAGAAAATGAATTAATATATATTAAATTTGATTATATATATTGAAAACAAGTATAAGTTACTAAAATATAAAATAGAATTAAACTTACATTCAAGCTACTTTTATAACAATTATTTTGTTAAAATTAAGATATGACAAATTATTTTTGAAATATATAATTGTGCGTTATTACTTGGACTACTTAAACTTTATAAAAGTTGTATTGCCGTCTTTGACCGGCTCAAATGCCTAGTCAGGCAACACTACATACTAATACACTATGTAACTCTCTAAAGAAACCTGCTCGGAGAAATTTAAAATTAGGAAAGCACGATAAACACTATAATTGCAGGTATAACAAAATTTGGTCATCTCTTTCATCTCCGACAAATTTCGTTCTGCTACAAAGATGAAGAATCCATTGCTTTTGGCTCTTCTCCTTGTTGGCGTTATCGCATTACCAGATACAAGCAGCAGCGGAGAAGAGAGACTCAAGTTCTTAGACCAAAGGCTTGCAGTGGTGTACCTAGTGATCCAGAGATTCAAGTCACTCGTCACTCTTGATCCGTTTAAGGTAACACAGACATGGATTGGTTCAGACATTTGCAATTACAGAGGCTTCCACTGTGACAATCCTCCGGACAACAAAACCGCAATCACTGTCGCCTCCATCGATTTCAATGGCTTCCAGCTCTCTGCTCCCTCCATCGAAGGATTTATTGATCAATTCCCAGACTTAGCTCTCTTTCATGTAAATTCGAACAACTTTGGCGGTACCGTCCCTTCCAAGATCGTCAATCTCAAGTATCTCTATGAACTGGACATAAGCAACAATAAATTCACCGGTCAGTTTCCGACAGCGGTAGTTGGTATGCCCGGTTTGACATTTCTTGACATCCGGTTCAACTCTTTCTCCGGTTCAATCCTACCACAAATCTTTGGTCAGAACCTCGACGTTCTCTTCATAAATGACAACACCTTCACTGCGAGTCTCCCGGATATACCTGGCGATACTCACATCCTTTACTTAACTTTGGCAGACAACAAGTTCAATGGCCCTCTCCCGAGAAGCATCCTACGATCAATGTCAACGGTAACCGAAGTACTCTTCTTGAATAACGATTTCACTGGTTGTATCCCTTACGAGATCGGATTCCTCAAGGGAGCATCGGTTATCGATATCGGTGGAAATAAGCTAATGGGTCCTTTGCCACTTTCACTTATGTGTCTAGAGAAAGTGGAGCAGCTCAACTTTGCTGGGAATCTCTTGTTTGGAACCGTCCCAGAGGCGGTGTGCATGCTCCTCCGGGACACTCTTGTTAATTTCTCTTTGTCTGATAACTATTTCACACACGTGGGGCCTTGGTGTAAGGATTTTCTTGAAAGAGGTGTTCTTGACCTTAGGAACAATTGCATTCCTTTCTTTCCAGGACAAAGATCCATTCAAGAATGTGCGGAGTTCTTTGTCAAACCTAAGTACTACTGTCCTCACCCATGGTTCCATAGTTTTCTTCCTTGTAGATATTCTCATATGTCTTCTTCCTCTTCTAGTGCTTTTATGCCAATGGTGGCTCCCTCACCTTGATGTTCATCATCACATATTTACCAGCGTATTTGATCTCTTTCATTGTAATGAAAAATAATTGAATTATGTTTGGACCAACTAGATCATAGTAAGAGAAGGGCCAGGGGTGGTGGTTGTGTTGGAACTGCAAATCATAAACTTGTTTTTGTTAACTAGTGTGAGTCCATGTCCATGAATGAGCGTGTCAATGTCCTGTAAAGTTCAGAAGTAGTCAAGGACGTCCTGTCGACGCATGTTCGTTACGGCGTCGTAATAGATTTACAAGTCCGATCCCGATCGAAATCATCATATTTTTGGTCTAAAGCAGTTGATTCTAAAGGTTTCCATGAAATTCCTGAAAGAGAGTTTCCAAAAAAAATTATTTTGGAACAGAACACCAAAGTGTTTTTGTGGTTCATGTGGCTCTGCTTTTTTTTTTGGAACAGGCCATTGTTGTTTGCCGTTGAATAAAGTCTCGACTGTTCTTTCGTTTCAACAACTATAAGCCTCTTTCACGGAGGGGGACGTGGGTGCAGCTCAGAGGACTTACCACATGATCATAGAGAACCTTCATCAAGCTTCAGTCACCTCAAGCTTGGGTTGATTCATAGAACTAAAATCCCCGTTGGTAGATAATAGCTTACGAGACCTGCGGATGAACTATACTCAGAAACGTGCCACAGGTCAGTAACTATCGTACTCGCACTGTTCTGAAGATTTTGTGCCATTGCTTCTGCATTTGTTTAGATATGCCATTTAAGTTCAGAAGAAGACATAGGAATCGATGATTTTTGAGACAATCGTTTGGATCACAGCTGTCACATGTGAGACAATAACTGAGTAAGAATTCATTTTTCCTATTGGCTATTCTCCTTTTAAGATTATATACTGAAGCTAATATATCGTTGCAAGAAAAAAGATGATGAGAATGGAGTCTGTAAAGTAATTGTAAGTGATTGTTGGAGATGATCTAGTGAGGTGAACCATAACAGCCTTCAAAGTGACCAGTTCTGGTGATTTACGGGTAATTTTGTATAGAGAATTTGCACTGCATGTACAAAAACAATCATATAATTATGGCGATGGAGATTCACTGTGCAAAACACTGTTCAATCTATAATAATTTCCAAACAACCCCTAGAATTTACATACACCCATACAACGATATAAAGTCCTCTTTCTCTCTCCTTTTGCTCTCGATATCTATCATTCTTTCTTTCCAATTCAATCTATCACTCTCTCTTTCCAATTCAATCGAAAAAAAGAAATGAGTAAATCATCTTTCTCTTTTTTCTCTTCTTCTTTCCTTAAGAACAGGTGAACACAATCTCTCTCCTCCTTTCCTTCTTTTTCTTCTCTCTTTTCTGTATCTTTATGTTTTGTTAGTTCCCTTTTAGTTCTGCAGATATGTTACATTTTTGTGGTAATGAATTTTATGTTTTATGTTTTTTTTTGATTTTTGACGAGTTTAACCGATTTAAATTCTTGAATTTATCTCAAGACCAATGGCAGAAGAGCATCTATGTTAGGACAGCATGCTCAGGCTTTTTTCCAATCGGTTTATACTTCAAACAGACATCCAGTTCGTGAAGATGTGTTTGATGGTTTTATTCCCCGAGTGTCTCCGGAACTAAATTCTGCGTTAACAAAAGATTTCACGGATGCTGAAATTTTTGCGGCTGTATCATCTATTGGCGCAGATAAGGGTCCGGGACCAGATGGTTTTACAGCCCGTTTCTATCATCGTTTTTGGGATATTGTTGGTCCGCGGATCTGTCAAGAGGTTAGAAGTTTCTTCGCATCGGGTACTATGCCTCCGGATATTAATCATACAAATATATGCATGATTCCGAAGATCACCACCCCGGCAACTTTGTCCGACTTCCGTCCTATAGGATTATGTAATGTGATTTACAAAATCATCTCCAAGCTGCTTGTTCGGTGTCTAAAAGGCATCCTAAGCTCCATTGTCTCCGAGTCACAAGCAGCCTTTATTCCGGGAAGAATGGCCTCAGATAATGTCTTAATTGCTAACGAGTTGATGCACTCTCTTAAATCTAGAAAACGGGTTTCACAAACTTATATGGCGGTCAAAACTGACATCACCAAAGCTTATGACCGAGTTGAATGGACCTTTCTGGAACGGACTCTTAAAGCTTTTGGCTTATGCGACATTTGGATTGGTTGGATCATGTCTACTGTAACAACAGTTTCTTACTCGGTGCTAATCAATGGTCATCCCCATGGCCATATTGTCCCACAGCGTGGCTTAAGGCAAGGTGATCCTTTATCCCCGTACCTTTTCATCTTGTGCGCGGATGTTTTGAGTAACTTAATGGATCGAAGCACTGAAAATGGACGTCTGAAAGGAATTAAGGTGGGCAATGGTGTCCCAGCTATCTCACATCTATTTTTTGCCGATGACTCTCTATTCTTCATACAAGCAAATGAAAGGAACTGCCGGAATCTCAAGACTATTTTTGACTTATATGAGTTTTGCTCTGGTCAGAAGATCAATCAATCAAAATCTACAATTACTTTTGGTTCTCGGATTCCCGGTCCGCTACAACAACGACTTAAAAGGACACTCGGAAAAAATCAAGGTGGAGGTGGAGGTGGTAAATATCTGGGTTTGCCAGAACAATTTGGTCGGAAAAAATCAGATATGTTTCAGAATATCATTAATAAAGTCAAGGCTTGCACATCATCTTGGAAGAACAAATTCCTTTCTCCTGCGGGAAAGGAAGTGATGCTGAAATCGGTTGCCATTGCTATGCCGGTTTACTCTATGTCCTGTTTTAAGATCCCTGGTCAGGTAGTGGCTGAAATTACCTCCATTTTACGGAAATTTTGGTGGGAAAAAAATGCAGATTCTCGTGGTATTCCTTGGGTTGCTTGGAGTAAATTACAACATCACAAAAAGGCAGGGGGTTTGGGTTTCAAGGACCTTGAGAAGTTCAACGATGCTCTTCTAGCTAAACAGGCATGGCGTTTATTACAACATCCAAACTCGTTGCTAGCCCGCTTATTTAAAGCAAGATACTATCGCGACACTAATGTCCTACAAGCTTCTGCTCAGACACGACAATCTTATGGTTGGCAATCTCTACTCCATGGTATAAATCTGTTAAAACATGGTATTTGCCATACTATTGGTTCTGGGAATCAAGTTAACGTATACTCGGATAATTGGCTTCCGTCTTCACCTCCTTGTCCGGCTTCGAGACCGGTAACAGCTCCTCCTCAGGTTATGGTTGCAGATCTAATTAACTATGATGGAAGTTCTAAGGCGTGGAATGAAGAAGCAATTTCTCAATATGTTATACCTCAGGAACGAGATTTGGTTAAATCTATCTATCTTCCTCAAATTTCTTCGGAGGATAAGATTTTCTGGTCTTTCACTTCCCATGGACACTACTCAGTGCGTTCCGGATATCATTTAGCGAGGTCTCTTGATCCAGTGGTCAATTCAGCAGATCATGCTCATGGTGATTTTGCACTAAAAGACAGTATTTGGCGGTTACCGATACTTCCGAAGCTTCAACATTTTCTATGGAGAATTTTATCCCGAGCTTTGGCCACAAAAACACGAATTAGATCACGTGGTTTGAATCTGGATCCGACTTGTATTCGTTGTGGTTTGGAAGATGAAACTATAAATCATTTATTTTTTCAATGCCCAGTTTCACGTCGATATTGGGCAGAAGCAAATCTTCCTCACCCGATTCTGCTTTCACCATCTACAGACCTCGAAGAAAACATGGCTGGATTATTGTCTCCTAATGCTTCTCTGTCAGATGAACAACGTATTCTCCCGTACTGGCTCCCTTGGCGCATTTGGAAATCAAGAAACAACCTTACTTTTAACCAGATTGTCCCAGATTCAAGCCTAGATTACAGCCTTGCTCTGTCTGACGTCAAACTCTGGCTTAATATATCATCCCCTACTGATCAGTTGACCCGATCAAATACTATAAGCAACCACTTTGGTCTCCTCCTCCGCCAGGGAAGGTCATTTGCAACTTTGATGCAGCTTTCAATCTGGATACAAATTCCGCTTCGGCAGGACTCTGTTTTCGGGATCACAATGGCACTTGTTTATTCTGGGTTTCGGCACCTCTTGGTTTATCAACATCGGCGTTACAAGCGGAAGGAAAAGCCCTTCATTTAGGTATTCTTTATGCTCGGTTTCTGGGATTTAATAAAATCATGGTGCGTTGTTTGAGTAGATCTGGTAGCCATCCGATGCTGAACGGTAAACACTTGGAAAATTTTACACTTATTCTTATCGTTTGAGCTGCGTTCTAAGGTCTCTATTTTTGTATGTCAACAAAATATATTATCAGATACATGTTTGTCTACTATGGAAGTTGTTCTTGTCCTATGCATGGGATACCGTATACATATATGATGTTTTGTTTTTTATGAAAGTCGTATTTCATCTGAGCTATCTCTTTTTTGATGTGTGAACGTTTGGTCGTGTTCTAGATAAGTGCGATAAGTCTATCGAGGATGATCGTGACGATGACACTGACACCAAAGATTGTTTCGATGAATACGTTGGAGAATCCCGCGATGGAAATGGCGATGAGAGATCGGACAATGCTGGTTATTTTTATTCTCGTGAGGATGGTATAAATGATTGTGGCAGTGGTGAGAGTGATAGTGGTACTGGATGCGATGGTATTCAACTGATGGTATGGATATAGATCTTGATGTCTCTTATGATGGTGGTAGCGGGAGCGGTGGGTGTTCGTCTGATGGTATGAATATAGACAATCAAGTGTCTAGTGATGGTGGTGGCAGCAGTGGAAGCCAAGGCCATAGTTCTGATGGTGTATCTCTGAGTGGCGAAGAGTTGGATGAAATAAGCGATGGTGAATATTATTCTGACGAATGTCATCCTCCTAGGAATTTTGATGCATCGGATGACGATTCCAGTACCGACTGCGTGAGGATCGTGGGTGATAGTTCCTTTGATGGTTCGATGGTTGGTGTTTCACAAGTTAGACCATTTGTATCATGTCGTAGTATCTTTGTTAAAGTTATTCGTGTTTGGAAACAACAGTGTTCGCTAACTGGTAAAACAACTGAGCTTGTGTTGGCCGATGAGAAGGTTAGTATTTGTGTATCAAATGGAGTTCTTTTAATGGATTTGGCTGGTGTAACAGGATTTAATTGTTTATTATTTGGGCAGGGTCACAAGATCCAGGCTACGTTGAGGGATGGTTTTAAGCACGATTTCGATACCCGTGTTGTCGAAGATAACTGGTTCAAAATAAGAAATTTCAACGTTTGCTATCAGAGGGATTCAGGTCGTGTGACTAAGCATCCTTGCAGGATTCATTTTCTCGACTGTACGGAAGTGGAACGGATCTTATACCCAGATCCGTGTTATTTTTTCGATTTTATCGAATATGAGGATATTCTTAATGGGACTCACATTGATGATTATTTAGTAGGTTTGTATTTTTTGTTTCTATTATCATTAAAAAATGGATGTTTTTCTTCTCATAATATCATTTTAGTGATGATGCCTGCTTTCTTTCTTTTTTAAGATCTTATTGGGCAGCTCGTGGATGATGGTGAATTCAAGGAATGTGGTATTTTCCATGGTGCAAGGAGTGATGCCGATGGCCTGACCGGAGCGTTGGACCCGATGCTGACTTTTAAGATAAAAAATGTTAGGTATAACTCTGTTCTTAGAGTCGTGACATTATACGTGTTTATGTGCAAGTGTTTATATGATCGTTTGGTTTTTTGATTGTTTAAAAATTCAGGAATTTGATTTTCACATGTGAACTGTTTGGTGCTGATGCCTTGAAGTTCTATCAATCTTACGCCGCATGTGATTCCGGTGTCGTGGTGTGTGTGTTTAGGTGGGCGGTTGTAGACACTTATGCAGGTACCTTGCCTAGAATTTGTGTCATTTGTTTGCTGTTGGATCTTGTTGGGGTCGAAATCCCCTCCTCAAAGATTGACGGAACGAGAAGTGAAGATCGAGATCAAATGACATGAATCCCGAGCATGAACCGGACAAGCTAAGGCCGACTGCCCACGATCCGGGACATGATCCGGCGGCCGGGATAAGACCAGCCGCCCGTGATCCCTCCAAGACCATGTCCGGCAGCTGGGATAAGGCCAGCCGCCGGGTCTTCATCATACACCGACCGACGGTTGGGATAAGGCCAGCCGCGGGGTCTTCATCATACACCGACCGGCGGCTGGGATAAGGCCAGCCGCCGTGTCTTCATCACACACCGACCGGCGGCAGGGATAAGGCCAGCCGCGGGTCTTCTCCATACATCAACCGGCGGCTGGGATAAGGCCAGCCGCCGAGTCTTCTCCATACTTCAACCAGTGGCTGGGATAAGGCCAGCCGCCGGGTCTTCGTCAAGCACGGACCGGCGGCTGCGATAAGGCCAGCCGCCACGATCATTTTTCAGTCTAGACTCATTATCCGATCATCGTCCAGTCGACCGACCATCAAACATAACTCTAAGCCCGGACCGACCCGAAGACTAGGCATTTGCACTTTCCGACCCCAAAACGTCCATAAACATTCCCGAAAGACCGTGACTAACGTTCAGTCGTCCATGGACCAATCGCCAAGCACACAAGCCATAGGAACTGGCGGCTGGCCATCAATACCGAAACCGGCGGCTGGAAGTTCGAATAAAGAACGGGCGGCTCAAATCTCAAGAGTCGTAAAACGTTCGGAATACTGTTCACGCGGGAAAAACCGTTAAAAACACTATTCATCTCGAGACAAAGTTAACCGAAAAATCGAATTAAGTCTAAACCGAGATTCGGATTACTATTCATCAGTTTACTATTCACCGGTTCACTATTCATCGCCGGGCCAAATTTGGGTCAGAACGCGCAGACGGATCACGGAAGACTCTCGGGCCGGATATCGGGCCCAAAAGGTTAGGTCGGCAGCTGGGAAGAAACCACAAAGTCCCACATCGAAAATATAAAGTCTTAGCACCCTAGGAAGTTCAGTATATATATGTACGCTCATGTAAGGGTTAAATCCATCCAAAATCCGAGTATTAGGAGTTTTAGCAGTATAAGACTTTTCAGATTTTGCTAATTATTTTTGTACTTTCGGAAATCATCAATAAAATCTCTCTTTTTGCATTTTCGGTCATTTAGTTATTTAAAATAGAATTTTCGAGCCCCCATAAAATATAAGTTTTGACAGTGTGAGTTTCGGCTCTCACAGTTTGGCGCCGTCTATGGGGACGAGAAATATTCTTACCCCTTAGAACGAAAAGGATACGGAACGAAGACAACGACCAGAAGAACCGAAGATGTCACCAACCAACCAGGCGGAGCAGCCGCTACAGGAACGACCGGAACAGGAATTCCCGCCATCGGCGAACTGGCGGCCGGAACCGGAGCAACTGCAGCCGGGACATCCGCCGATGGAGCAATCGGGATAACCGGGACCTCTGATACACGAGTTTTAAACCCTTATTTCCTACTGCAAGTGCACAGCATACGAAGTAGTATTTAGGGGTCGATCCCACGAAGACCAGTTTTCACACTTTGACTTAATGAGCTAATTTAAAAGCTAAGACAATTCAATTATGTTTTTGGTTTTGTAAATAGCAAGTAATAAAAGCGAAAATCGGTATTTAGAGATAATATTAAACAAGCGTTAGGTCAAGGAATATCGCAGGAGATTCAGAGCAAGGATAAACAACTATTCAGGCAATGATTAAGCATAAGTCTAGAACTCAAACACTAAGATAATATCAATCCACTCTCGTGGTATCAATATCTTTGTCTATCAACCTAGAAATCCTAACTCTCGCTGGTGCTAGAGATCGTAGACAAGCATTAAGGATAGGTTTGATATGTTCACAATTCTCCAATACATCTACTCTCGCAGGTAATGAATAAATTTCTCACCAATGTTCTTTCTAGCAACCTAGCAACTCTCGCTGTCTAAGTTTAACCCAATATCATAAAATCAAGTGATCAATTCGATCTAAGCATTAAGAACAACACAGGTGAAGACATTGATTTGAATAGACTATTTGTGTTTAACCGTAAAGCTCATGAATTCCCTTGACAAACCTTAACCTAACTAAGAGATCTACTCAGACATGATTAAAGAAGAAAACAAAGAGATTATAGAGTTCATCATAAAAGCTTGGATAGATAATGAAAGCTGAAAATAACTTATAAGAACTTAATTAAAGCATAAATATAAGAACTGAAAGTAAAGCATAAATATAAGAACTGAAAGTAAAACTTAAAGCATAAGCATAAATATAAGAACTGAAAGTAAAACTTAAAGCATAAGCATAAATGTATAAAGCTTAAAAGAAACTAAATAAAACTTAATAAAAGCATAAACATAAAAGCTTAAAACTGAATAAGGAGCAATGCTTTGAAGCTAGAGAAGAGAGAAGGAAGAAGATGGTGTGTTTTGAAGCATCAAGAGTGAGTTCATTATATAGGACAAGGTGAAGGGGAGTAGGTGAGACGGGGAACGGTCGTTCTAGGTAGAGAACGATCGTTCCCAATGGTCAATCCGTAGTAGGTGAGATGGGGAGTCGGGGAACGATCGTTCTAGGTGGAGAACGGTCGTTCCGTGCATGGTTGTTGGTGGAGTAGGTGAGGGCAAGAACGGTCGTTCTCTTCAGGGAACGGTCGTTCCTCTTCTCTTGTCGGCAAGGTAGGTGAAGAGGGGAACGATCGTTCCTTAGGTGGAACGATCGTTCTCCATGGTCGTTCTAGCCAAAGAACGGTCGTTCCTTTGCTTCGCCCGAACGATCGTTCTTCTTTAGAATGGTCGTTCTCTTGTGTTGGTCCTTTTCTCGTGTTTTCCACATTAACTCGACTCGAACATGTCCGTAAACGCCAAACTCCATCGGAACTCCATAAAATCTGTAAAAAGACTCAAAACAAAAGAAAAGACTCGAAAAGCTAACGAAAGATGCAAATAAAAACTCAAACCGAATACTAAAAACGAATTAAAATACGTTAAAAACACATAATATCAACTCCCCCCAACTAAAACCTTTGCTTGTCCCCAAGCAAAACCAGAGATCTTATAAAGAGGAGAGGTTAGAAAAACGTGTGAGACTTGTAAAACTTATAGGACCATACTCTAAATCAATTGCCCGTAAACCGCATTCGCAAGGTTCAGATCAAACCGTACTTCATTGTACTTCTCCATAACCGTAGTAAATAAATGAAATCTCATGATCAAGCAGAACTCAATATTTAACATTCATTATCAAATGCGTGTACTCTCACAAAGGGAATATCTAACATGTTAAGGTCTAGGTATCAAGGTTGGTATTTGGTGGCTCAAGTGTTTCGGTTTCTTTTAGCAGTACAAACGGATGCAAATCATTATGCAAAATCACAGTGAGACACAGACCAATCAGGAGGTACACAACTCTCCTTAACTCTAATCATTCTACCCTTTTTTAACAAGTCATAAACAAGAACATGATTTCTTTTAAAGTTTCATGAAATTTAAAGATATTAACTTGACGACTTTCCCAGTTCCTTCTGTTTTATTTTTTTTATTCTCTTTTTCGTTTTCTTTTTCTTTCTTTTTTCTTTCTTTTTTTTATATATTTTTTTATATCGGAGAATGGAACCGGTTAGTCTCTAAGATCTGCATCAAAAGAATTTCGACAATGTAAGCTTATTTCTTGAATGTGAATAAAATCTTCTACCCTTTTAAAAGTTCACCCTCTTTTGAAACGAAAATTTTCTATGAATATATTCAAAGAGAGAGATCACATTTCTAGACACATCCCATGAGTTTAATCAGAAAGAGACCACCTATCTAGACATAATCCTAAAGAAAAGTTGTGTCGGTCCGTATACTTCATAGTTTTTGCACATGAATGCAATGACAGTAAACGAAAATAAGTGGGTTTTCAACATGGAAATGGTAAGGGTGTGATACTAGACTAATGATAAGTCTAGCCATTTGGAGTTAGCAAAAGATTGGTAAAAATGATGCAAAGAAAACTCCAAATGTAAAATTCAATACATGATTATCAACCCCCTAAGTGAGATAAATTAAGTCCATATTAAGTTCCGATAATTCGATTAAGTTCAGATGATTTGAGAAATTCACTAAATGATCAAGTTATGGATTTTTCTGCGTTTCCAAACTATCCTCAAACAATGCTAAGCAGTCGTATGGCAATGACATCGAACATTTTGTAATTCCAAAAAGTTAACAATTTCACACAGTGTTTTGACTCGATAATTTTTTTTTTTTTGAAAATCTAAATACACCAAAATATTTATTTTTTATTATTATTATTATTTTTTTTTTATAAAAACACACCAAAATAAAACATAAGAAATAAACATCCACAAAACGCACCGTTAGTATACAAATGAATCCCTCCCCCAGACTTGTTTTTAACCGTCCCGGTTAGAACAAAACCGAAAGAGAAACCCGCAAACTCATAAATAAAATAAAAATGTCCTAAAATTAATAATGGATTTGACAGTGGTGTAGGGACAAGAAAACTTACCTGAAGACGTGCATCCCCTTCTATTTTTTTTTTTCAACTGAAACAAAGAAAAACAAAACCAAAAATTAATAGCAAAAGAAAATAAAAGAAATAATTTTACCAGTGGGTTGCCTCCCACCAAGCGCTTGGTTTAAGTCGTTAGCTTGACTTTGGTGCCATGTATCAATCAGGTGGGGCTTCAGAGCTTGCTCCAAAACAAGCTCCACAATCAGACATCCTCATGTTCAGAACTCTACTCAGCATTCCATTCACAACACCAATACCCTTCTCTTTCAACTCTGATGGAAGAATAGCTCTAACTCTAGAGAAAGGTTTAGGACGACCTTTGCACTTCACCTTGTAGTCAACCGAGTTTCCATCATATCCTTGAGGGATCAAAGTCATTTGAGGACCTACCGTCATCTTTTTGCACTGCATGTTTCCATGCGTCCTTGTCTTCTCCCTAAATTTCCCGGGTGGTGGAGCAGGTGCTCGCGGGATCGGAGCATGTGCTTCTTCTCTATCCACTGCTGAGATGCAAGAGGCGCGTGTGGTTGTTTCTATGGGAACGACTTTGTAGAAGACCTTTTTGTCGACCTTGGAGAAACAGACTCGCTTATTCGGCATATCAATGATTGCACCCATTGTAGCCATGAATGGTCTTCCGAGAAGCAAATGCATATCATACCCTTCTTGCATCTCCGCAACCTGAAAATCGGTTGGAACTAGGCAATCCCCTATTTGGACAGGTAGATCATGAATGCTGCCAGACGATGTTGTTGAGGAGGAGTTTGCAAATCGAAGATTCATTCGACTAGGCCTTATCTCAGAGATTCTCAACTTCTCTGCAAGAGCTTTTGACATGAGATTGACACTAGACCCAGAATCACAAAGGGCTTCTTTGAAGTTAATTCCTGTAATGGAGCATGGGACCAAGAACTTTCCAGGATCTTCAACCTTAGACAATACCTTCAATGGTGGTGGTGTACTCCTTGCTTCTACAAAGATCGCTTTAATCTCTTCCTGAGTCTCTCTGCAGTTCCAAAAGAAATCAAGTATGGGGCGATTTTCCAAGGCTTCTTCAAAAGAGATTTCCTTAGGAATCCTTCTCACCATCTTGTTGAAATCAGCTAGCTTCTCTGCACTGATAGACCCCCTCTGATCTCTAGGTGGAATTGGATAAGGCACTTTAGGAATGTAAACCCTCGCTGGAGGATTTTCTGCAAGTTTGGTGGGAGCATCTCGGGGAGCATGTGTTTGTTGGATGGGGGCACGTGCTCCATCGCCACTTCTTTTCCTTTTGCCGATATTGAAGTTGAGGTCGCGGTATGGTGGAGCGTCTTTCCGCTTCTCAATTCGATGGCGTTGACGAAATCCTTCCAAGGTGTTTCAGTCTTTCCAGGCAGAGCTCTTGGTGTCCTCTTGATAGCCTCAGCCGTCTGTGCAATCTGAACGTCGAGCTGCTTCATATGAGTCCATACAGCTTCATATTTTCCATTGAGGTCCACGTACATTGTATCAACCTTACCATTGATCTCAGATGCTGCCTTTTGCTGACCCGCCAGTAGTTGTTGCATCATGTTCTTCAGCTCGTCTTGGGAGTTAGATGCATGAGCTTGAAAGCTCTGATTCTCCACACAGCCTCCATTCAAGTAGTTCACCTCAGCATACGGCTCATTGCTTTTGTTCGCAAAAAGCTGGACACTTCTCTGATTTCTTTTCAACAACAAGTCCACTTTTGCTGCTAGCTCATCAATCTTCTGCGATTCAACACTGTTGATGTATCTAGGCTCATCATACTCATGGCAGCGATTTCTAGAACTTGTAGCCAAGTTCTCAATCAGCTCAAACGCACCCTCCTTGGACCTTGTATAAAAATCGCCATTGCTGGCTGTATTCAAAGCATTCTTATGGTCCCAGTTAACACCATCGTAGAAAGTGCTCAGGATCTGCTCATCGCTGAACCCATGGTGAGGGCAATCTCTGTGGTACTCCTTGTACCTTTCCCAAGCTGCGCAAAAAGCTTCTCCAGACTGCTGTTGGAACGAAGAGATCTTGTTCCTCAGAGCTGCGGTTTTAGACTTGGTGTAGAACTTGTCCAAGAACGCCGATCTAGCCTCAGCCCACGTCGCCAAAGATCTAGGTGGTAATGACTTCAGCCAGCGTGAAGCTTTTTCTGCAAGAGAGAAAGGGAAAATCTTGCACTTCAGGAAATCCGGAGGTACACCACTCGAACCGGTTGTGCTACAGATTTCTTCGAAATCGTCAATATGGTCCATCGGGTTTTCTGCAGGTAAGCCATGAAACAAGTGTTGCTTCACCAAGGCGATCATATGAAATTTGATCTCGTAGTCCTGCCTCTGAATTGTGGGTGGAATGATGGCGGCTCTATTTTGGTAGTAAGCATGAGGCGCATGAATGTCCCCAATGGCAGGCTTTTGTTGTGGTTGTAGCTGCTGTTGCAACTGTTGCATCTGCTGTTCTATCCTTCGAATTTCAGCAGCTACATAGCCACTAGCAGCTCGCTCGTCGGTTTTGTCGCCCATGTTGGCTGGATCCGACTTCTTCTTCTAATCAGCTCGTTCTAACCTTGCTATCTCCTGATTGTCCTAAAACACACAAGAGAAGAAAAGAGGAACAAGTTAGTAAATCTTAGACTAAAAATTCAGCCGTAAACCAAAGGTGAAAATTTGGTCCCCGGCAACGGCGCCAAAAACTTGATACACGAGTTTTAAACCCTTATTTCCTAATGCAAGTGCACAGCATACGAAGTAGTATTTAGGGGTCGATCCCACGAAGACCAGTTTTCACACTTTGACTTAATGAGCTAATTTAAAAGCTAAGACAATTCAATTATGTTTTTGGTTTTGTAAATAGCAAGTAATAAAAGCGAAAATCGGTATTTAGAGATAATATTAAACAAGCGTTAGGTCAAGGAATATCGCAGGAGATTCAGAGCAAGGATAAACAACTATTCAGGCAATGATTAAGCATAAGTCTAGAACTCAAACACTAAGATAATATCAATCCACTCTCGTGGTATCAATATCTTTGTCTATCAACCTAGAAATCCTAACTCTCGCTGGTGCTAGAGATCGTAGACAAGCATTAAGGATATGTTTGATATGTTCACAATTCTCCAATACATCTACTCTCGCAGGTAATGAATAAATTGCTCACCAATGTTCTTTCTAGCAACCTAGCAACTCTCGCTGTCTAAGTTTAACCCAATATCATAAAATCAAGTGATCAATTCGATCTAAGCATTAAGAACAACAAAGGTGAAGACATTGATTTGAATAGCCTATTTGTGTTTAACCCTAAAGCTCATGAATTCCCTTGACAAACCTTAACCTAACTAAGAGATCTACTCAGACATGATTAAAGAAGAAAACAAAGAGATTATAGAGTTCATCATAAAAGCTTGGATAGATAATGAAAGCTGAAAATAACTTATAAGAACTTAATTAAAGCATAAATATAAGAACTGAAAGTAAAGCATAAATATAAGAACTGAAAATAAAACTTAAAGCATAAGCATAAATATAAGAACTGAAAGTAAAACTTAAAGCATAAGCATAAATGTATAAAGCTTAAAAGAAACTAAATAAAACTTAGTAAAAGCATAAACATAAAAGCTTAAAACTGAAGAAGGAGCAATGCTTTGAAGCTAGAGAAGAGAGAAGGAAGAAGATGGTGTGTTTTGAAGCATCAAGAGTGAGTTCATTATATAGGCCAAGGTGAAGGGGAGTAGGTGAGACGGGGAACGGTCGTTCTAGGTAGAGAACGATCGTTCCCAATGGTCGATCCGTAGTAGGTGAGATGGGGAGCCGGGGAACGAACGTTCTAGGTGGAGAACGGTCGTTCCGTGCATGGTTGTTGGTGGAGTAGGTGAGGGCAAGAACAGTCGTTCTCTTCAGGGAACGGTCGTTCCTCTTCTCTTGTCGGCAAGGTACGTGAAGAGGGGAACGATCGTTCCTTAGGTGGAACGATCGTTCTCCATGGTCGTTCTAGCCAAAGAACGGTCGTTCCTTTGCTTCGCCCGAACGATCGTTCTTCTTTAGAATGGTCGTTCTCTTATGTTGGTCCTTTTCTCGTGTTTTCCACATTAACTCGACTCGAACATGTTCGTAAACACCAAACTCCATCAGAACTCCATAAAATCTGTAAAAAGACTCAAAACAAAAGAAAAGACTCGAAAAGCTAACGAAAGATGCAAATAAAAACTCAAACCGAATACTAAAAACGAATCAAAATACGTCAAAAACACATAATATCAACCTCCGCCAGCGCGCTCACCAGATTCGGAATGCCGACCGGAAACCCGGTCATCACGGAAACGGCCAACGTCGCCCCAGAGATTGCTGCAATCACTGAGCTGAGGAACATGGTAGCCGAAATCGCGGAGCAGCAAAACAGGCAAGAAAGAACGGCCGAGCAGGAAAGAGCAGCTTCCTGGGAACTATCACGTGGCCCCTAGACTTTCGAAGCAAGACGCCTGGTTTTCACCCCATGAGCGGATTCCCCGGGCAGTCAGAATCCCGATGAGCAGACCCCTG